>VDFB02106035.1:0-28745 GCA_007258455.2 Sequoia sempervirens
CCTCTCCCACTCTCTCCCTCCCTCTCTCCCACTCTCTCCAACTCTATCTCACCCTCTGCCACCCTCTCCCACTCTCTCCCATCCTCTCACTCTCTCCCCTCCTCCTAATCTCTCCCTCTCTCTCCTCCTCTCTCCCCACTCTCTTTTTCCCTCTCCCTCCCTCTCTCACTCTCTCCTCTCTCATTCCTCTCAACCCCTCTCTCCCACACTCTCACACTCTCTAGTACCCTCTCCCCTCTTTCCCTCTCTCACCCTCTCTCCCCTCTCTCCTCACTCTCTCCCTCTCTCCCACCCTCTCTCCCTTTCCTCTTGCCTCTTGCCTCTCTCCCCTCCTCTCTACCCCTCCTACCACCCTCTCCCTACTCTCTCCCTCTCTCCCACCCTCTCTCCCAGGTCTCCCACTCTCTCCCTCACTCTCTCCCCTCTCTCCAACTCTCTCCCACTCTCTCACCCCACTCTCCAGCCTCTCCCCAATCTCTCCCTCTCCCAACTCTCTTTTGCTCCCATTCTCCCACTCCTTCCAACTCTTTCTAATTCTCTTGCACTCTTCCACTCTCTCCCTCCTCTCTCCCCTCTCCTTACCCTCTCCCACTCTCTCACCTCTCTCCCTCCCTCTCCCCACTCTGCCTCTCACCTATCCTACCCTCTCCCACCCTCTCAGGTCACTCTCTCACACACTCACTCCATCTATCTCTCTCCCCTATACCCTTAACCTTGAAACCCTAAACCCTTATAACCCTCTACCCAACCCTTAACCCTTAACCCTTAACCCTAAACCCTTAACTTAAACCCTCTACCATATACCCTAAACCCTAAACCCTTAACCCTTAACCCCTCTACTATCTACCATTAACCCTTAGGTCTATGTGTACACAAATCAGATATCTAATTTGTAGAACTAAAATCATACCATTACAAAACATTTTAATTTTTTTTCAAATGAATCAGATATCAAATTATAATGGATATCGGATTTGTGGGCCATAGAAAAGCCCCATGTGGGCCGTTTTGTGCATTCCAACGGACCCTACATTTTGTTTGCAGGCGACACACACATAGTTTCATATAGGAAGAGACAAAGATAAACTTTTTGGAGCATCTTCTACTCAAATTTGTCATAAGCAATGATTTTTTAGCATCTTTTATGAGGTATAATGGGGAGCAGTAGTCAGCAGAAGCAAAAACGTAAGAGAAAGCTTACAAAAGAACAAATTGAAGCATATAGACAAAGAGATAGAGAAGGTCATTGGAAGAGAAGACAAGGTATGTTAAATATTGGTGAACCTAGAACCCCTATGGTCTTTCAAGTGAAGAGGAAATTGAAGATGTTCAAGGTGAAAATGTTGGAATTGAAGATGTTGAACATGATATTCAAATTGGGAATAAAAATATAGAAATTGATAATGAAAATGTTTAAGGTGAAAATGTTGGATTTGAAGATGTTGAACATGATATTGAAATTAGGAATGAAAATATTTAAATTGATAATGAAAATGTTCAAGGTGAAAATGTTGGATTTGAAGATGTTGAACATGATATTGAAATTGGGAATGAAATTATTCAAATTGATATTGAAAATGTTCAAGGTGAAAATGTTGGAAATGAAGATTTTGAATATAATATTGAAGCAAGTGTAAATTATGTTTCACCAAATTACATGAGAAATGAAGAACCTTGTATGGAAGAAAGACATATTCCAATTTCAAGACCTTCAAGAACCCCTAAATGGTTACTTGAATTTGATAAGAACATTATAAACAATTTTGAAGGAAAGAAGTCAACACAACTGTTCGGTTGTGGGCTAGAAGACTTTTCAACCAATATTTTAGCTATAAGACATTGACCGAGCAATGCCAAATTTTTGTACAATTGCTAAAGATGCAAAAGATGAGACCTTTGCTAGCCAAATTAAAGATTCGTGTGAACAAGAAGACCGAAAAAAATTCTATTATTGTCAAAAATATTTTTAATGCTCTCAAGTATATTGGAAAAAATAACAAGGAAAAGGATAAGAGACCTACTCGGAGAGTCATTACAACTGCCCTAATAAGCCATCAATTGAAAAAGGCTCGCTTTATGAGACAAAATTGTATTGATTTTGACATAAATCGTAAAACTTTGGATAGAGCACTCACAAGAAGAGAAAGAATAGATGATCCTCTTCAAAATGATACATGGATTTTTCCGAGAGGCTTCCATGTGTTGATAAGAAGCTAACCAATAATGTGAAGCAGGTAATTCAACAATTTTGGCATGATAACTCTAGAGTATCACCCAATGCAAAGGATGTTTTAAAGTTAAGAATTGGCAATCAAGACTGTACACCACATCCTAAACATTTCTTGGAATCAAGCCAAACAATGTTGTTCAAATTTTTTATTAAAACACATCCAAATATGGAAATATCTCAAAGGAATTTTGAGGATTTGAAGCCATTTTATTGTGTGCCTCTTAAGATTTGTAATACTTGTTGCAAATACCATGTGGAGTTTTCAATGTACCATGAGCTATTATGCTATATCCGTTCTACTTTGCATACTAAAGAAATGTTGCATGAGTGTGGTGCAATGCATCTTCCAAAATCATCAAGGGACTTGCTAGATCTATTTTTATGTTCTAGAGATGATGGTTGCTTTTTCTATAGAAATATTTGTTTAAATGCAAAGTGCTCACAATGTGGTGGCTTGTCAAAGTTTGTTCAATGTTTTCATGAGAGTTCCGAACATGAATTTGGAAAGAAGCTTGTTGAGAAAAAGAGATATGAGATAGTCAAATATACTTTTCCAAGTGGAGGTGAAGGTTCTAGATGTGAGTTGGTTACAAAAGAATGCAGTGTTGCTGATTTTATTTCAGATTTTAAGGACAATATTTTCTACAAGTATGCAAGGCATATTCATAGGTATTAGTGGTTGGATCAACATTTTAGGATGTGTAAGGACTCTTTTTTGATTGACACTATTATATCAGTGGTTGATTTTGCAGAAAACTACACATTGCAACCACAAAATGAGGTACAATCTCAGTATTACAATTCCATTCAGATTGCTATTTTTGTCCACATAATGTTTATACATGCACCTGATAGTACAAAGGAGGATCGAAAGATAATCAAAGAGTATCATTTTTATATGAGTGATGATATATCTCACTCATCCGAGTATCTCCAACATTGTTTCAAGATTTTTTTTGAGTTCTTGCAGGAGCATGATATAGCACTGGGCCGACATCTAATTTGGTCAGATAATTGCACAAGTCAATTCAAGAATGCTCGTATGTTTTATTGGTTGAGTATAATGCATGTAGAGAGGGGTCTACCTCATATTTGGAGTTTTTTTGAATTTGGACATGGGAAAGGGGAGCATGATGGAGTAGGCGCATGCGTAAAGAGAGCTCTAGTTAAGTAGCAATTGAAGATTTTAGGAGAAAAAAATTAGCGATGCACGTTCTATTGTTGATTGGTGTAGTTCAACATTGTCATAGGGAGGGACACTTGATTCAACAATGCACAAATCCTTTTGGTTTGTTGAGGAGGGTACACTGGGAGGTAGATTGGATTGTCATACAATCAAAGATTCTTCAAAGATGCATTCATTTCGAAGCTCAGATGCAGGCACATGGACCATTTGGACACGAGAGTTGGCTTGTTTTTGTCAAAGTTGTATTTAGTGCAAGTGGGATCAATGCGAGTCAAGTGAGTGGGTGGATATATGGGTACCACTGTATCTAACTCCTTTATCTCAAACAATATCCATGACAAATGACACAATGGAAAGTTCAGTTGATTATGACCTGGTTTTAGATCTACTATAGCTAGGACATATTTTTGTAGTTGTTGCACCACAGGGGAATGAAGAGAGATCAAACTATTGGTTGGCTTGATGTGTGCAGGTAAAGCATAAGCTAACACAACCGATGGAAGATGTTGACGGTTTCGTGTATCCTACAGGTTCAGTTGTGGTTGCAGGAACTTGGTTGCAAACATACATGATTAGAAAGAATGACATACCTGCATTTGAAGACTATGAGAAACACAAAACCATTCTCATGTATTCGTACCTTGTTATAGCAACAAATGTTAAGTTGTTGAAGCATCATGCTAGACCAAAGACAAAACAACTATGGACAATTAGTAATGCTAATCATGAAGCAATATTGGATACTCTTAAGCAAAGAGATGACCCTTCAGGCACACTTGAATAACATTTTCAAGAATGGAAGGTACAATGCTTATGTTCATTATAATTAAGTTCATTAGTTTTCTTTATTTAATACTAATATTTTATATACTATTGCAATGTAGGTGTCTTTAATAGTGATATTTTGTATGCACTTTTGCGATATTTTTGGCAAGATTGATCATGGACCTGCTGCAACAATAGCCAGCTCTGATCCTTTCAGAGAGGTATGCGACATATTAGAACAATATAGATTGGTTATCTAAGCATATTTTATAGTTTACATCACAAACTCATCATCATTCAGGTTGTTTAGATTAATATAGATTTGTTAGTCTAAGCATCTTTTCTATTGTGACAATATAGATTTCTCATTTTCCCCTTTTGTGATATTCCTAACACGATTGATCATGGAATTTTTGCAACAATAGCCAACTCTGATCCTTTTGGAGAGGTATGCGATAGATTACAACAATATAGATTGGTTATTTTAAGCGTTTTTTATAGTTTGCATTACCATCTCATCATATTTTGTGTCATTTAGAATAATATAGATTGGTTATTCTAAGCATCTTTTATAGTTTCATCACCAATTCCTCATCATTCAAGTTGTTTAGATTAATATAGATTTGTTAGTTTACGCATCTTTTCTATTGTGACAATATAGATTTCTCATTTTCCCACTTTTGCGATATTCCTGGCACAATTGATCATGGACCTGCTACAACAATAGCTAGATCTGATCCTTTCGGAGAGGTATGCGACATATTACAACAATATAGATTGGTTATTCCAAGCGTCTTTTATAGTTTGCATTACCATCTCATCATATTTTGTATCATTTAGAATAATATAGATTGGTTATTCTAAGCTACCTTGATGGTTTGTATAGGTGCTTGTCACTCCAGAACATGAACATACTACTATTGTGGAAGACTGTTCCCTGAATGCCTCTAATAGGAAAATTTTATAAAATTTGAATTCTCAAATTGGAAACAATGTAGAAAGGTCATAATTGTGTATGGGCATAATCTATACCGAGTGATGTTTTTTGAAATATGCTTTGTTACTGTTATTGGGACAATTCTATAATAAATTTTTGTACTTAATCGAGCTACAACCAAAGGTTTTCTCCCTGGTTCTTTCTTGTCAGTATGCTCGTTTGAACTAGGTTTTGTAATATCTCCTATTTATATATAATAAATTATAGTGGCTTGCCACTTTTGCTCCTCAAATCCAACTTGGGTGCAACTTCATTTTTAACAACTTTCATGAGGTTTTTAAGGAAATCAATGTTTCCAACCTTGCAACACCCTATAAATTCATCAAACACGTCTATTAGGACTTGCACAAGCTTGATTCAACCTTAAATCTTGCTACCCCCACGTTTCATTGACATTAGCAAGTTGTAACCACCATTTTTGGTCCAAGAGCACCTACACCACAATATCATTGTGGATCATTTCAATGAGTAAAGTGTTAATATTTTGAGTTTTTGTCTTTAATGAGATCTAATAGGATCAATGGTCATGTATTAGGAGGAGTTTTTAGGTTTTAGGGTAAAAAAAAATGGAGATCCCAACTTGTCCTAGTTGTTGCTTTGTAGCCTTTGAAGGAAAAATTAGTAAATTTGTTTAGGGACAAGCAAGAACAGTGTTTTGAACATGTAATGATGCTATTTCAAGCCATTAATTGAGGTCTTAGTAAAGTTAGAAGTGGAAAAGTGCAACATTTCATTATGAGTCATATTAATGTGAAAAATGTTTGTATTTTGGCCTTCAACGATCATTAAGGTTTCAAAAATCAGTTAAGATTGGTGGTTAAAGGAATTGGGAGTTGGATTCCAAGGCATAGCAATGTACTTAAGGCCTTCAAAGGCTCGAGATAGGTTTGGTTGAAGGAGTTTTTCTCTTTGAATCAATAAAGTTTCAATTGCTCAGTTCATATTTTATTGTTTTTCTTGTGTTTTCTGCCTGTGCACAAGCCATTCAAGCATTTTTGTATCAAAAATTTATGTAGAAACATTATTAAATGTCTTGAATTTATTATGACTTCTTAATAGAGGGTTTCTTTATTCATTTTGCCTCAAAACTCAGACTTTCTTTAGATAGGTTCCTGAACAGGGGAATAAGAGTTCTGCAATTTTAATGGCTTGAATCTCATCCCACCTACTATGTACCAATGTGACTCAGTGGGATGAGTTGGTAGGGCTTAGGAAATGATATTTCAAGAGTGGAAGGCGTGGAGAAATGGGTTTTGAAATAAAATGAAGAGTTAAAGGTCTAAAAATGGTGGTTTTTTTCACTTGAAAATAGAGTTTTTACCCTAGGGTTTGCAAAAATCTTTGAGATACCAGAAGTTTCTTTGTTTTCTAAGAATATTGGGGCCTAAATAAAGGTTTCTAAGGTGGTGGAAGAGTCTGAAAGGTTGTGGAAGTGCTACATCCAATAAACCCTCAAGAATTACACTAAAAACAAGGGTTTTCTGATTTGATGGTTACAGGTCCGTACAAATGGAATCCAATTGAAAAGTATTTATTTTATTGGCAATTTATTTGCTGCCCCAAGGTTTTAGGGGTCTGTGTGGTGTTTGAAGGTACGTTGCTTTGCATTTTTGGGCTAATTGAGTAGCCTTTTCAAGGGTGAATGTATAGGAAGTCAACGTTGGTCCAAAGGAGTCTATGTTGTTTCTCATATATGTTGTGTAACTTGGATATGGGTGTTTGAATTAGTCATATTTTGGTCTGGTGTTTTGGAAAATTGTGGAGTAATTGGATAAAAATTAGTTTCTCACTATTCAAGGGTTTAAGGGGGTTAAAGAGGGAAATGTGTATTTAATTGCTTGTAAAGTTTTAAGGGAGTTTTGGAATGTCCAAAGAGGTCAGAATAATCTTGTTAGATGCCTCAAATAGGCAGGTTGCAAAGAGTTTGTGATTGTGTCCTTGTGTCTGCATCAAATTTTCACCTAATTTCACTCGATCTAATGTGGTTCAGAGTGATTCGGTGTATTTGGGTGCAAAAGAGGACCATCCCTAGCATAAACATACCCATCCAGATGTGTTGGGATAGTCCATTTGGTCGTACGAGTTACTAAATTAAAGTTGCACTACTTTGCAACTTTACACTACTTGCATCTGACAACTTTTCCCTTAGCTAAAAACTTGCCACCATGGGAAAATGCCTCCGAGATAGCAAAAACCGAGAGAGGTTATTGTAGATGGGCCAAACACGATCCCATAGCCTCAAATAGAGAGTCTGTAAACATCACAGTTTCCAAGAAATAGCCCTTCAAAGATTGTTGCCTTTTAGTTCTTTGGACTCTTAAGGGAAATCACCGGTCCAATGTAGCTCAGAGTGATTCGACATATTTGGTTGCAAAAGAGGACTATCCATAGTGTAAAAATACCCATCCGGACATGTTAGAATAGTCTGTTGGTCGTAGGAGTTGCTAAATGAAAGTTGCACCACTTTGCATTTGACAACTTTTCCCTCAGCTGAAAACTTACCACCATGGGAAAACGCCTCTGAGATAGCAAAAACCGAGAGAGGTTATTGTATATGGGCCAAACACGATCCCATAGCTTCAAATGGAGAGTCTGTAAACATCATGGTTTTTGAGAAATAACCCTTCGAAATTGCCGGTCCAATGTTACTTAGAGTGATTCAGCGTATTTGGGTGCAAAAGAGGACCATCCCTAGCGTAAACGTACCCATCCGGACGTGTTGGAATAGTCTGTTTAGTCGTACAAGTTGTTGAATGAAAGTTGCACCACTTTGCAACTTTACACTACTTGCATCTAACAATTTTTCTCTTAGCTGGAAACTTTCCACCACAGGAAAATGCCTCCAAGATAGAAAAAACCAAGAGAGGTTATTGTAGAGGGGCCAACGCGATCCCATAGCCTCAAATTTTTTTTTGTAGGTATCACAATTTTTGAGAAACAATCCGTCAAAGATTGCTTCCCTTTTGCACTTTGGACTCTTAAGGGTTATCACTAATTGAACATAGCTTGAACTGCTTTAGCCAATTTGGGTGCGAAAGGGGACCATACCTAACCTAAACGTAACCATCTAAACATGATGGAATAGTTGCTTAGGTCATACGAGTTGTAGAACAAGATTTATTTATGTAGTTACAAGTAGTTTTTCACCCTCCAACTGAACTCCAACGTTGATTTTCTTGTGAAAAAAAACCATGAGACCATAGCTTGTTACTTTCTTTTTAATGGAAACTAGTGGGCAACAGAGTTAGCTTCTTCATAGATTTAGCGTTTGAGATTGCAAGAAGACATCAAAATGGCTAGTGTACTAAATACATTCTTATGATTTCTAAAGAATGCTGATAACTCTACTCAATTGGCTTCTTTTTTTAAAATCATACAAATTGAACCTTGGCATCAATAGACTCTGTCTATCAAGCAACCACAATTCAAGTTTCAATGATGAATATTTATCATGCATGTTTTAAATGACATTCAATTTTATGGTGGTTTTGTTGTTTATATCATAGAAGCATAAATCTGCAAAAAACCTGATTAATCACAATTTTAAAAAAATCTAGATAGGCTGGATGATTTTTCCACAATTTTTTGAAAAAATTGTTGACCTTTTGGTCAATGATTTCTTCCCATTTAAAATTGCAAAATTGCCAAAAAAATTGTTTAAAACTTGCAAAAAAACGCAAATAACATCACGTTGATTTTCATGCAAAAGAAAAATCATGAGACCATAGCTTGTTGCTTACTATTATTCTTTGATAGAATTTTTCCAAGCATCCATAGCTTGTTCCAAAGCACCTGTTTTAGGCTTTCAGCCATAGCAGCAAGGTAGTGAACTGTTTGATAAAATGCTTTGGTAGACATGTATGAAAAATGTGGTAGCATAGACAAGGAGCTTCATCATCGGGAGGTTCTGCCCTCTAGCACGTCATTTGCTACAATTGATTTTTTTGGAACTTTGTACTTAGTTTATAGGTTGAATTTGTCACAAACTATATTGTAATAGACATTTTGACAACTGTCACCATCTGATATTTATGCAGTTGTAGTATGTTTTGTGCAATGTAATCAACGATATGAATATAACCAACACAAATCTATTTTCTATAATTCATGGATTGAACTCTATATTTTATTTGGCTCTCAATGTCTGTAAGCTATGGAAATGCCATTAAATTTTAAAAAAAAGTAATTTCTAACTATTTTTTTCAATTTTTTGCGTATTTTTGTAAATATGATTTTTTCCCGATTTTTTCAAAAAATCCTGAACTTTTGGTTTGCCGATTTTTTCCCTAAACGATTAATGTTGCTATGGTTTATATGATGTTATGTGATATTCTAATCCTATTTTATGCTTTTATGTTGCATATATATATTTTTTATTTTTACATGTTTTTTTACTAACAAACCCAAAACGAATCGAACCACCCCCAAAAAAATTTTAGCCGAACTGGCGAACCGAACCCTCAAACCCGAACATGTAACTTAGTTTGTAAGTCAATTATTGGGAGTTGGTCGATTGTTTTGTGTGGGGGAGAGTCTTAAAAAAGGTTGAGGAAGTCATTTTGGGGATCGATGAATGTAATTTTGTGAAGACTCAATAAGATCATTTTGGGGCCAGCAGGCCTGAGACCCCTTTAAAGTTGGTTTGAGTGCTTTCTTTTCATTTTTTGTGAGTTTTGTGCCAAGTTTTCTCAAGGTGAGTAGTGAACCCAGATTTTGCATTTTTGAGTAAATTATGAATTATTGAAGCCCTCCACCTACTGTACCTTTCATGTGGCTTGGTGGAGAGGATGTGCACAATGTGATTTGAATGTGTACAGGTCCATTTAAAAAAGGGGAAATGATTTGTGAGTCTTGGAGTTGCTGTCCTAAGCAAATGATTGCTTAAATTGCATGAAAATGAAGCTTTTAGCCTATGGTTTGTTAAAATCAATGAGAGTGGGGGAATCTCTTTAACGTTTAAGCATATTGGTGTCAAAATAGAGGTGTTTGAGTCAGTGGCATGGTAAGGGGAGTTGTGCAAGTGGGACTTTCAATAAACCCTATGTATTTTCATGGTAAACAGATGGTTTCATGGGACATCTTGCTAAAGGACCTATACATGTAGAATAATCTTAGAATTTGTTGTTTTATGACACAACTCAAGATTGTTTGGGGTGTTCTTGTGAAGATCAAGTGTTTAAAGGGAACTCACTTTGTGAAAGAGGGCTAATTCACTAGCCTAGGACAGGGGTATGTTATTGGTTCTCAAATTTGGTCCAAAGGAGTCAAGGGTAGTTTTCACATATGTTTTCACCCACTCTGCATCAATCCATAGCTTGTTTGAAAGCACTTGTTTTAGGCTTTTAGCCATAACAACAAGCTAGTGAACTATTTGATAAAAAGCTTTGGTACACATGTATGATAAATGTGGTGGCATAGACAAGGCAGTGAATTCTTTGAAAAAATGCCTCAAAGAAATGTGGTCTCATAAAATTCCATGACAAGCAAATGCAATTGACAGTTGCTCCTAGTTATTAGTTATGTAATGTGAAGTAATTGCATAACTGCTTAGGTTGACTTTGTAATAACTATATTGTAATTGAATTTTTTTCATCTATCAGCATCTAGTTGTTAGTTATGCAATGTGAAATAATGCTTTGAGTTTGAAATATGTGCAATGCAATGTAATTAGCGATATGAATATAAAATACATAATACAACCATTCTTTTTTATGCTCTTGTACATTGATATTTAACCATTGCTCACTTGATTAAATTTTCAAAGAGTTTAATCATGCACATGAGGAAGAAATTAAATTTTGATTGTCAACTTCTATATATCAATTAATCCAATAATCTTGAGTGTATCTCCATTTACAAAAATGGCATCAACGCCAACTGAAACAAAGTTGTTACAAAATGTGGCATATGCCATCTCAATGTCTATTCAAAATTTACATGCCAAAATGTCTATCTCATCCTAAACTATTGGTGGATCATCAAAATGGAGCCTCTTTGCAACACTCGTTGGCTTTGAAGGTAGCTGCACAAGAAAAATTCAAACCACAATTGAGATTAGTTATACTATATGATTTAAAATCGAATAATTAACATCAAAATCAATATACATTGAATTATAATTGAACTCAAAAATTGTAATCTTGATTACCTGAAATGTCCGTCTCTTCAAAGGGTCAGGAGTCCTAGAATATTCCCCTCTCAAAGAATTGACCAAACCAACTTTTTTAATGTCAATCTATATATGTGAACAAAAACATAAAATTGATCCAAGTTAGCATACAATTGTCAGTAATAGGAACATAGAAAAACCAAACACAAAATAAAATAAACACATACCTCTTTAGGCTGATCTTTTTCTTTATCTCCTTTAGGTGTTTCGACACCTCCTCCTTGAGGTGTTTCAACACCTACTCCTTCAAGTGTTCCAATACGTACTCCTTCAGACGTTGTGGCACTTGTTAACAATGATGTATAGCTCATAACTGCCTGTACATAAAAATGACAAGTACATATGAAACTACCAATCTATATTGATGTATGTATAATCAATATAAGATCTTAAAAATATTAATTCAATTGAATTTGAGTTCAATTACCTTCCCCTTATCTAAAATTACATTTCCATAATTTGGACAAGGCTGCACCTTGCTCGCACTTGTCAACAACGACGTATAGCTCATAACTGCCTGTACATAAAAATGACAAGTACATATGAAACTACCAATCTATGTCAATGTATGTATAATCAATATAAGATTTTCAAAATTTCTTAATTCAATCGAATTTGAGTTCAACTACCTTCCCCTTATCTAACATTGCACTTCCATAATCTGGACAAGGCTGCACCTCGCTCACACTAGGTATTTCCTACAAGAGGAAAATAAGATAAACATATAAGTTATTATATAATTTCATTTACGACAATTCAAATGACAAGCAAGTATATAATAAAAAAATGTAAACGAGTGAGTGCGAAAATAAATACTGTGTGCGTGTTGAGGCCAAATGAAATGGCCCTAAGGGTGCTATTAGTCACTTGTGCAAGCTCCTCCTCAGACATCAACTGTTAAATAGACCATGTAAATAAATATTAGTACATTATACTATCTCTTATTAATATTCATTTAAAAACAAATGCAAGTTATGAATTTACAACTTAAATCTTACCTGTGTCACTATTCCAATGTTCCCCTCTTTAGCAGGAGAGGAATCTGTAGGGTGCGCTCCACTCCCCTGAGTATGATCTATAATGTCCACATTATGGAGGTCATAATCAGAAGTTTCCAAGGGATGCTCGATGGGCTGTACAAGAGGACCCAAGCATATCTGTTGGCACATGGAGCAAGTATGTGGCAGAAAAATATGTGGGCTTGACGAGGATGATGCAACAACACTTGAACCATCACCAACATCACTAGAATGTGGCTGAGCTATTGTAGAAGCATGCGAAACCAAAAGGCTACTCAAAGAGTGAATAGCCTAGATAGTTTGTGTGGCCGCATCTTGCATAATATCTGGATGATATATTGGAGGTGGCAGAGGAAGGGGAGGATGAGGAACATATGGGTGTGGGACTACTCTAATTGCCCTTGGTCTATCCTGGGGCATACCTCCACCAATGCCCTAGAAGGGTTTAATGTCAAAGTAATTGACATGATGCCCTAACACAAACTCAACATATATTTTTTAAATAACGTAAAATGGTATATCACAATTGTTGTTCGGTGGTTTATCAAAAACCATATACCAACGATCCCAAAAGTTATCTACAATGTCCCTATGCATGAACCATTTTATAGAAAGTTTTGGTTTATTAACATTAACTAGAAAACCAGTGTGAGGGTTAACAAATAAAGAGGCTATTTGGGCTTTGGTTATTCCAAGATCTTTCACATCATAAGACAATCCACATGCAAATATTCCCTCATGTCTTCTCGCCATGAATGAAACGCATTATGTTGGGTGGAGAGGGTTTCTATATTTTTTAATTATATCCTTCAATGTGTTTGACATCTCGAATAATCGACGGATTCTCTTATAAAATTCTTAAATGCCCTTTAATTGCTGCAATTTTTCACCAATTAATTCTTCAATTGATGGCTGCGGAGGTGGTGGAGCATTTGGTATTTGTGCATTTTCATTCTCAACTGGTGGATCATTTGGAATTTGTGCATTTTCATTTTCAGCAGCCAAAATGGCTGATTAAAGTTAAAAACTAATTAATCTAATTGAAATTAGATAGTATAAATGAAAATATTGTAAAAATGCCCTAGTTTAAAAAAAACAAAAAAAAAACCCTACTTTTTAACAAAAAATTATAAAATTCTCTAATTTTTAATACAAATACATAAACAACACTATTTTTAAATCAAAATCCATAAAAAATTCATTAATTTTAAATCAAAATCCATAAAAAATTCATTTTTAATCAAAATCCATTCTAAACTCAAAATTTTCATAAAAATTCAATCAAAAACCCTATTTTGAAAAAAAATCCATAAAAAACTAACTAAAATTATACAAATCTAATTCAAAATTCGATCAAAGCAAAGAAAAATCTAAAATCTAATCTTTTCAAAACGTATATCGGATAAATCAGATATCTGATATGCGGAGAACTTCCTCACTGTGCGCCACAACCTATTTGTGAATGTGAAATGATTTTAACAGGCCCAAATTTTGTATATATATGTTTTCTTCAAATTGGATATCCGATATGGAGATCTTGGTTTGGGCATTTCTTTGGAGGTGTGTACTGACACCCAAGCCACAAAAAAGTCAACTCGACATTTTCGCATTTTTGGGTTGATGAAAAATGTAATTTTTTCCCCATTGCCACTTTTTGGCCCATCATGATCCTGCACATACCCCATAGAATATGCAGAGGCTTTCCAAAAAACTCAAACCCAGAAATAGGAGGATCATGAGTCATGGCGCAACCTTCAATAAGAAAAATTTATAGTGGTTTCCATGTTTATTTCATTACAAATACATGATACATAACAAATAAAAAATTCAATTTGTTTCAAGCTTCTAACAACAGAAAGCAAAGAGATAAAACAAAGGCTTGAATGGTGGCGACTTACCAAAGGTTCTCTATTGAAGAACAAATTGAGATCTATCTATATTTGAGCTTTAGAAGGGTCTCCATGGCAGCCTCAGAATGGAGAAATATCAACAGAGATAGTAAACAAAGAATAATGCATCAAAAAAGTATGCCACAACCATGGCTTGGATGCATGAATGTCTTCAAAATGGAAGGAAAAACCCAGATTTATGCCACATAAGCACTTACCACAATTTTTTTCTCTCATAATCTCTCACAAAAAAATCCCTAGAAGTAGTAAAATGATAAGATTTAAATTCAAACTAAACCCTCATGGCGGTGCAATAGAGTTCTCTTCCAAAAGTGCAAAGTGATGAATGAGAGGAACAAACTAGGGCTCGAGTGTTTTGCTTGCCTTAATTTCTTTGGTGTTGTTTTTTGACTTTTGTTTTAACAAAATCATTTAACATTATTGCATATATGGTCTATGAATTTTAAGTCAAAAAAGACCTAATCATCATTAGAGAGCCCATGGATTTAAGGGTGATAATTTATTACCTTTGATATTATCATTTGAGTTTGAAAGCTATTGACACTAAGGCAGGTGCTTTTGTGAGAATGATAGTTAAGAGTAGGATATTATTACATGTTATAGTGAAAAAGCACTTCACTTATGCTTTTTGCATGATTATAGAGAAAAATCAACAATGTTATTAAATATTAAAGGTAAGATTACCTTAATATTTAACATACATAATGTGTAAAAGGAAGAATGATCACATATTAAATATTAAAATAATCACATTGATTATCTTTAATATTTAATTAAACAATTACCTTTTCCAAAATCATTTAAGAAAGACAAGTGAAGTGAACTGAAGATCTAATCATGCAAAGACAAAATGGAACAAATGGTGGAGATTTTTGAGACATAACTTTAGTTTCACATTAGTTTTGGAGGGCTTTTGATCATGCATATTGAGGGGAGGGGTTTGCAACATTCTGAGGCTTTTCATGTTTTCTCATGAGGAGATATTCTGGAGATATTTTACACTTTCAATTGACTTTCATTTCCAGCTCTTGGCACATCAGAGTTATCATACATTGTATATATTGGAAAATAATTAGTATTTTTTTGGAGTTCTTATTTTCTTCCTTTGCATTATGCAAAGAGATTATCTTGTAACTCAAATTTTATTTACAGTTTAATATAATACAACTTTTACAGGTTATCATAGTTTGTCAGTTGTAGAATTTTCCTTTTATCTTTCAAATATTGTCAAGTTTTCCTTCCAAATTTTAGGTGTCATCCTTATGCTTGATTTGATAAGAAATTTATTGTGTTTTAATCTTGAAACCTTTATTTTTTCCATCTCATTCATAAGTGTATGAATGCAATTAAGTTTAGTTTCATAGGTTATACATTGTGCATACAATTCAGAGTTATCATCTTTGTTGTGAAAACATTATTTTTTCCTTTGAAGAGGATAATTTCATTAAAGCCTTTGTATGAAATATTTATGTGATTGAGCTATTCAAATCTAGTTGTGCAAATAGAATCTTTGAGAGGTCCTTGTGAATCAATTTGCAAGTTTATCATCTTTTAGGTGCATCACCATCATTTAAGTTCAGTTTTGCATTTCATTTAGCCTTCTATCCCTTTTCTTGTATAAGTCTTTTAGTTTCATTGGGGAACCAACCCATAATCTGGAGACTCACTTTCGTTATGAGCAACCCATAGGATCAAAAGTGTTTCAATGTTAAATGGGATTTCTGAGCTTTACAACTTTGCATTCAGGTGCAAGCCCTCATGATAAAAAATACATCTTGTAAACCTCTTTTATTTTCACTCTTCCATAGGTAAAATCTTCACAGGCCTTCTCATGATCCATCTTGTCTTCTTCTTCAAAGATATTTTATCAAACACTTTCCACACTCACACTACTATCCTCTACCAATAGAAATTTTGGAAGATGTAACTCTACTCTTCCTCTACCTACTCTCTCTCAGTGGAGGAACTCTACACCTTCTACCCAACTTTATCTCTACTAGAGGATAGTAATTATAGACCCTCTCTCATACCTTCAACAAACAAAATTTATCACAACTCTATCTCATGGCTTCATTGCTTCAATCTTCACCACTCTTACCCATAAGTTTTGGTGCATACTTTGCACTCTCAAGATATTCTAGCTCTAATACCATTTTGATGCAAGGAAAATTCAAACGACCCTAAACTATACCATTTGATGCAAGAGAAATTCAAAGCCACATGCTCACACTCACAACTTCATACATGCAGCTCAAAAAAATGCTTGATTATGGCTCAAAATATGCAATAAGTTACTTAAGATTCACATTCAATTCAAGCTCTCCAACACTAATAGTGACAAGAAATTCAAATCAACAAGTCGATTTCATCTAGATTACATTCTCTAATAGCTAGTAACAATAGTCTATTGAACCAAACAATGCACAAAAATAATCTATAAGCATGTTAATTATCCTCAACATAAAAAATTGTAACAAGACATCTATAATCAATTAAAACAACAAACATCTCTAAAATCCTCCTATTGCTCTTATGGACGTCCCCCTTGTCTTCACAATTTTTTCGATTTTCTTTACTTCCACCTGCTGAAACTCTCCTCTAGGCTAGGTGTTCCCTTTTTATTCTACTTCCAAGCTACATTACTTCCCCATTTTTTTCCCTCTTGGGAATTGGAAATTCCTCTCCACAAGATTCTCTTGGAAAAATGAATCCTTTTTCCCAAATTTACCTTCCCACAATTCCACTGCATCACACTTTTTCCTGATTCCTGCAACCCTCGTCATTAATTCAATGCATATTTTTTTAAATGCATCATGGAGTTAAATCACCCAAAAATAACTCCCTCATGCCTGGGCGTGGGATTTTGTAACTCCTAGGATTTCATTAATTCTCACCTCCCAACACTTCCAATTTCAATTAGACTTAAATTAAAATTAATCCAAAAGATTTTGGATTTGAGGAGTTTTTAAATAATTGAATTTCTCACCTGCAAGATGCCACCACAAACCAAAACAAAAGTCAAAATGACAAAATTTAAATATTTTTGGTGTGCAAGATTTCTCATGCACTCGGATGCTCCTGCATCAAGATCCAAAAACATTCTCAAACATCCTAAAACTATATACATGAAGTATAAAGTACTAAAATTATAAGAAAATAATTGTCCAGATATAAGTCTCACTTATAATTAAATGTTTATTTCATGTATATAGTCTACCAGGAAGAGAAAGAGAAAGGGGGTTTTTCTTTGTTATAATGTCAGCACATTATAATGTGCTCATATTTTTATGATGCATTTTTCTTTACAAAAATGTGAGTGCATTATAATGTGCTGACATTATAACAAAGAAAAACCCCCTTTCTCTTTCTCTTCTTGGTAGACTATATACATGAAATAAACATTTAATTATAAGTGAGACTTATATCTGGACAATTATTTTCTTATAATGTGTTCACATTATAACGTGAGCACACTATAATGCATTCAAGTTATTACCTAGTTTGTGAATTTCCAACCCTTAGGGTTGGACATACATGTCAATGACCATAAATGTGTTTTTGGTAAATTCTAAAAATTGACAAAATATCAAGTGTGCTCTCCATTGGGTTTGCATGCCTTTCAAGTCAAGTTAAAAAATAATATATCATTGAGCTCACTCTTAGCTTTATAACCATGTATTTTTTTTCTGTTTTAAATATTTTAAGGTTTTGATCTTTAATTTTTTTTTTTATGTCTCCATTTTTTCATCGAAACTTGCATATGGTATTTTTGGTCTCATTTTTATCCGTTCATCGAAATTTGATATAAATTAATTTTTTTAAAAACTAGACTTTATTGTTTTCACATTAAAGATATTTTTAATTAGTTACCAAAAAGTATAGGGGGTAGAATTATCATTTTTTATTTTTTAGGATGTGTTCACTTTGAAAATTATTAAAAAATATATTCATTAAAAATCAAACAGAAAGTTCAAGCATAAACTGTACATGGTGTTATCTAATTTCTCATTAAAGCAATTTTTGAATACTAAAAAGCTTGACATTTTAGGGGTACCACACTAGATGCTATGTTATATTTTTTTCGATGGAAATAGGGGCACTTTGTGTGCTCCCCTCTTTTGAACCCCTTAATCTCCACCATTTATAAAAAATAGTAGTTTAGAAAGTATATTCAAAGCACTATGACTCTTGCTCTTGTTGCACCTTCAAATTTTGAGCATAAATATCTTAAATTTCTCATCCAAGATTAGTCTTTTCCGATTTTACAAAAAAGTAGCCACTTAAGACCCCTTTTTGGTCCCCCAATTCCATGCACTTACCCAAATAATTGAAGGTTTCATTTACTTGACCTACAATAGACCAAATATTATTTTTATTGTTAATTATTTTTCATGATTCATATAGCAACCATAGACGTGTCATTGGAAAGTAACAAAATGGGTAGTAAGGTATATCCACAGTACAATGAATCATGGTTTGTAATATAAAAACAATGATCAATTCTTCTTAATAGGATACATAGACATAGATTATGTAAGATATCTTGATGATAGGAAATCCACATCTAGATTATTTTCATGATTCATGTAGCAACCAAAGATGTGTCATTGGAAAGTAACAAAATGAGTACAAAGGTATATCTATGGTACAATGAATCATGGTTTGTAATATAAAAACAATGATCAATTCTTCTTAATAGGATACATAGACGTAGATTAAATGTAAGATATCTTGATGATAGGGAATCCACACCTAGAAATTTTTTCTTCATAGGCTTAGGTCCTATATCTCGGGGAAGTAATAAATAAGTCACAATTATTTGGGGAAGTAATAAATAAGCCACAATTATTTGGTCATGGATATAATTAGAATATCATGGACAAGTGCAACAGTTTGTGAAATTTTTTTGGCTACATCATCTACTAGAAGAGCTGGGAGTGCCTTAGAAGTAACCCATAATCCTCTATTGTGACAATCAAATGCTCTTAAACTTTTTTGTAATCTAGTGTTTAATGGAAACACTAAGAACATTGAGGTTGACTACCATTTCATACAATAACATGTTCATCAAAATGATATTTAGCTCCAATTCTACTCTATTGTAAAACATGGCGACATTTTCACCAAGCCCCTTAGATATGTGAAGTTTGAAACTTTTTAGGATTATCTTATTAGTACTTTAAAACAATGATTTAATAAAGGGGGAATATTGGACTATTCCATCATTTTTACTATGTGTATATATTTTTTTGGTTTGCTATTGTTTGATAGTATATTAAAGATATTTTTGATTATTTGTTAGTGCTTTTATGGAATTTGTGAGTTCTAGTTTTGGTAATTAGTTACATGTATAAATTTGTATCTTGTAATAAAATTCATAGTATTTTTTACATTATGAACACTCATAGACAATAAATATGATCCAACATATAACCTTACATCTCCATGTCCACCAAATTGCCTTTATCATTTTTTTCTAAAAATATGTGGACTATATATAACATGAAAGAAAACAACAGAAAAGAAAGAATCATCATTATCATCATGTGAGGGAAATCATCAATTATGTTCATGAATTGTGTATGTATAAATAAGATCCTTACTAAACATGAACCATAAATCCAAATATATAGGACTATCATGAGTTCTATGAGAGTGATCATTATTGTTAAGTGTAAGAACAACATGAATAGTTAAAAATATGGGATGTCATTATTCACAAATGTACT
The DNA here is from genome assembly GCA_007258455.2 of Sequoia sempervirens. Lineage (NCBI taxonomy): Eukaryota > Viridiplantae > Streptophyta > Pinopsida > Cupressales > Cupressaceae > Sequoia > Sequoia sempervirens. Next base: position 20,006 of record VDFB02106035.1, read on the forward strand.
AATATGATAAATGTATTTAAATAGGAAAAAAACCATTATCATATGCTATAAAAGAAGTATCATCACATTGAACCATATTTGATAAGGCATCTAAAGGGATTGACAATATAAAAACCCTTAAAGTTGTAAAACCCTGGTGAGAAAATAAATGCATGAGGAGTAAATGGATCTTAAAAATGATTAAAAAAATAGGGAACTCATATCTACAACTCATAAAACTCTACCTACAAGAATAAATGTTGAAATTATAAATCCATCAAGGTATAAGGAAATAAAATGACCATATATTTAATTTAAATGTTTAGACACAATGATAAAATAATCAATATAATTAGAGTCTAAAGTAATTTGAGAGATAAGATCTAAGATATTGAGAGATATAAATTGAAATTATAATTGAAATATAAGAGGGACTATGACTTACCTAAAATTTGGTGTGATGTTGACTTGAGACAATGTGAGGAAGAGCTAAGAAATAAAATTTAGAACTAGATTAATGACTATAGACTAGAGACAAACAAATCTTATACTTTTTGATGCTAGGATGTGATCACAAAATGATTTGGTCTAAGTGGGATAATTTCATCTATGTAAAATCTATCCTTTGGTAGGTGCACAAATGTTTGCTTAGATGCATATGTCTCTAAAAATAGAATGATGTTAAGAAGCATCTTTTAAAGTGTACTATATGTAGAGTAAGTATGAAACTTGTTTGACGACAATCCAACCTCTTGAATTGATTCAATGAGATTGAAACAAAGAAACAATGAATTTGAAATAATGACTTGTCTTGATATAACTATAATTGATATTATTGAAACTTAAATGTGTGATCAAATTTATAAATACCACTAATTGATAATCAAAGTGTCCTACAATAATATCATTAAATACCCAACCCTAAATATATTAAACAAAAAACTACTTAAGATAACTAATTTTAAAAGACACCACCCTTAAAAAAAACATAAACAAGTGGTCCAAAGTCCTGCATTAGAAAAACCATAAACAAGTGGACCAAAGTCATGCATTAACAATAGTCACTTAAAACGACGTAAAACATGCAAGAAGTAAAAGAGTGGACTACAGAAGAGTCTCCTGTAACGTGCAGTGAAATGAATGTTATGTTGAATGAATTTTCTACTGACATTTTTAATTTATATTAAATGAATGAAGTTGCAGACCCATGTCTTGGAAAATGGTTTAATATCGTACGCGACAGGAAATAATATAAGTAATTTCCTTATTGGGAAATGTTGGAGTGAGCTTCACATTTTTACCATCGCCAAGGTATTAACAATGTACAGATAATTATTGCAGGGTATTGTTAACATTGTTTATAAGTCCAATGAGATATTCATATGCAGTGAAGTAATGGAAGTTTGAGCGGAAAGATTAGTCAATCAAATAACAGGTGTAGATTGAAATCTTTGAATAAACATATACCGTTGGTATAGCAATTATTTGAGCCAATTTCGGCATTTCGATCGAAGGGACAAGTTGATTGTCAACAAGATTTATAATACTAATATTTATAAGCTAAGTTGTCATAGAAAACTTATCTGGGAAACTTCTGTGCTGCTTACCTTATTGCAATTTCCACAAATAGTAAGAATATCCGCTCCAACATCAAAGAAGAAGGCCATTTGCAATTACAGCCAAATTGCCAGACTTTCTAATATTAGATTATTTAGTTTTAAAACAGATCTGTTTGCTCGTTTGGAGACAGGAAAGCATGTCAAAACAGTAATACATTCTGAAATTCCGATTATATAAAATCCCACCAAGAAGCGAACCTTCCAAGCTTTTGCTTTTAGACATGCTCTGTGAAATACAGCTCTCTTGATCTAAATAGATGCAGTGATATAAAAGTAGCAGGGACAGATATTATTTTGGGTTTTAGGGTTACCACAGACTGTCTTGTTTGCTTGGCTATGGTCTATCCACTAGCGAAGATCGTCAGTTTTTGAATAAATAAAATTAATGGCAGATACCTTTACATTAGTGGGATAAAATTAGAGTTGAAGATTTTATTTTAACAATAAAATCGAGGTCTAATAAAGAAAGAATTTGGATCTGTTCTAAGGGTGTGTCCATATTATAATTCTTTGTGAAGGAGCCTAAGCCTTTTAACTTTTTAGTGCCATTTATTATGGCACTTCCTAAGATGCGATGTCTGCGGGTATATATTACCTCTTTTTAATGGCTTCATATTTTCATAATTTTGTAGTAGTTTTTATTAGAGTTAAAATTTTGATCATAATTAATAGTGACCACTCTTCAAAGAAGTTTGTAATCAAAGTGTTTCACAAGGTACATCCTTTGAACCACTCTTAAATATTTTTCTTCTCATTCTTGAATTTGATAATGCATGCCAATGGTTAGAAGATCTTACCTTGATAGGGTATTTTTGAGAAGCCCTGCCTGAAAATATGTTCAAACTTGCATGTGATTCACCTTAAATCCATATAAAACCTCACTAAATGATTTTTTTTTTTGCTAAATCCAATCATGCCTAGTCTATTCTCAATTGTAGCCCTTAGCTTGTTCATTCTTCTTTGTTGGTTTTCAAACCTTGGACTCAAGACTTTATTGTCTCTGACAAAAAGACGCTTTGAATCCTTATCTAGGTTGATTTCCTTGGGTTTCTCTTGTCATACCATTTTATTTTAGCCAAATAGCTTCCTCTTTATGCTCTCTAGCTTGTGTTGTACTAAAATGGTTTTATTTGGTTCATATTCAATTATGGGTTTGTGTTGAAGTGAAACTCTCCAAAGATTTATATGAGACTATGCATATCTAGATTGGATGAATGAGATATGCTAAATGTGTTCTTTAATTGAATTCACTGAATACTCATTATCATTGTCACTCTTTTGAACATAAAATTCAAGACTTCCTCTTGGCTTCTCCCTACCCTAAGTCTTCCACACAACTCACCTTTGGGTTGTCTCTTGCAAGAAAAGAGGAAGGTTAGCTTATAGTGGTTAGTAACAAATTGCAAAAAAATGGTCATGATGGTCCTCTCCCCAAGCCTTTTTCAAGCTTTGGGTTCAAGCTTTAAAAAATATTTCAAAACCTTCAAATTTAGTGAAATTTGACCTCCTCTTTTGAGGAGACATCTTGTGAGGAAAATTTTGTATGAACTCTACTACCAACTTCATTGTTGTCTCACCCACAAGCCAACATTACTCAACAAGATTCTTTTCCTCCAACTATATAGTGGAAGTTTCATAGCCTACCAATACATTTTGAAGAGTGAGAGAATGCGTGAGAGAAATGATGACCTATCTAGGCTAGCTTTCAAATAGGAGCTTTTGATTCAAATGGAACTCTTCTATAGAATAGTTATTGCACTCTTGATGAGCTAGATGATGATAAGATGACTTTCAATACTCATTTATAATTCTTTTCTCTTGGAATGTTCTGAGTTTGATGGACCTCCTTTGAAAATATTCCATTTGAGATGCTTGACTATATTTTACAAGTTAAGAAATTCCCTATTTACAAAAGGTTATAAGTTATAGTTTATTGGTTTCTCTAGCTTGCCATGTCATTTGTCCTAATTATTTTTGTGTACTAACATATTAAATAGGTTAGAGTGGTTTTTTCATCTTTCTTTCTCCTATTGAGCATCAAAAATTAGTTGACTAGGTATGTGACCCCACCAACCAAGTGTTTTGGTATCTTTTCAACATTAACAATCATTCCATTAGAGTTATTAATGCTTATTATTTGAATGATATTGCTAAGAGATCTACCATTTGGATATGGATTACTAGTTTAATGCCTATCATCACTTGAGTTTTGTTGGTGATTTTAATATAATTGAAATGGTTAATGATATATTTGGAGCTTTACCTATGTGGTGGGAAAATGATTAATTAGAGGCTTTGTTGTTTATGCATAGTAATTGAGGACGTTTTTATCCCAATCTTGGAAACTATCAAGATTATATGATATGATATGCCTAGATCAATCTTAGAACTAGTTGTGATAGGGTATGGAAGAATTTGAATTGAGCCATATTGTAATTTCAATATAATTTTCATTTAGACAACAATAACTCTTTTCTAGGGGATTGTTTGTCATACATTATCCTCTCAAACCACTTTCTAATATGGTTTCAAATTGAGTAGGAATTTTCTAAACCCAAGGCTATGAAGAAAAAACTTTTTAAAAAGTCATTTTCCAATCAATAGTCTAGATTAGCTCATATCCAAAATATTTGGAATTCAAAACCATGTCCCATGCATGAGTTTGGCTAGATAGCCTAGTGAAATTATTCCACCATCTACACTTCCTATTTTCTCTACTTATATGAGCATTAGTTCACTGATTTTCATTACAAATCATATGAGGCCACCACCTTAGAGTTCAACCAAGAAACTATCACTTTGGAATTGCAACTCGTTGATTTGGCTAGTCATATTTGGTTGGCTTAGCTCTTTGACTACAAATAGGTTGTCTATACTCATAGTGAATGTGAGTCCAAATCAAATATCAAATTCATTGGCTCAAGATAGGAGATACGGTCTTAAAAGAATTATTTTAGGTTCTATGTTCTTTCCATAAATCTAAAACCATTAAGTATATCAAGAAAGGTAAGACACATTTAATGAACTTCTTGACATTTTATAATCTTTTTTGTAGCACTATGAGAATTTTTTTTCTACACGAGATTATACTCTATCTTGGTCAATTACTTTGCAAAAGTTCCTAAACATAATTATTTATTAGATCTATAATTACTATTGTATTCTTATTACTAACTTCACACCAAAGAGTAATTACATGAGGCTATTTTTCAATGTGTAATCATAAGGCTTCTAGTTTAGATGAATTTCTCTATGAATTTTACTAAATCTTTTAGGATAATATGGATAAGATCTTCACAATGTATATCTAGAATATTTTCATACAAATTATTTAGGATATTTAATTAGTAAATGGAATAAAAAATGATATTTGAAGCTAGTGACCCTTAAAAAAATATGTGGTGGATTTTTCTTTGTTGAATGTCTCATACAAGATTATTTCCAAGGATTTAATTCTTAAGGTTAGGCCCTTTTTCCATAGCTATTCCACCTTAAATAAAATGGTTTCAACAAATTCAAATGTATTTTGTATATATTAATGTTGATAGGGGAAGAAATATAATGGGCCCAATATTCTTAATCGTCTGCCCCTTTTATTATAATTGTTTTTTTTCATGCTCAAGGAATTTTGAATTTGGACCTTATTTTATCCTATCCATGTATATTTTGTTTATTGATCCCTCAGCTCATATTTCCATTAATGAATAGCAACCTAAGAAATTTGGTCTATTTTTCAAGCTTACTCTCTTGCCCCAACTCTTTATGTGCTTGCAACATACGACTTTGATTATTTTTTTGACCATATAGTTTCTCAAACCCCTATTAAGGGGATTACTCTTCTTGATTATCTCAACTAGTTTGTAATTGTTCATTTTTCCAATGATTCCATCCTCTCTCATTGATGGTAAAAATAATATAAAATAGGCTTTTCAATGCCTTAATTAATAGTGCTAGGCCTCTAGTTTGAGTATCCAATGCCAAAATAACCAATGCTAAGTTATTCATTTCTTCCTAGGATAGGATACTTAGATAATTCTAACTTTCCAAATGGATTGTTCATGGGGAAATATTTTTATTTCTAACTATTCTCTTTGTTTTTCAAGCTTATTCTACTACCCTTTAACAAGCTATTGTTTCAAGTATTAAGAAAAAAGTACTCTAAAGAAACCCTACCACCCATGTTTTACTATTTTTTTTACTAGGGGTAAGTGTACAAATATGGGGGGCCAAAAAGGGGTCTTGAGTGACAATTTTTTTTTTGAAATCAGGAAATACTGACCTTGGATGAGAAATTGAGGATAGCTACACTCAAAATTTTAAGATGCAACAAAAGAAAGGAATGTAGTTCTCTGAATATACTTTCTAAACTACTAACTTATTTGAAAATGGAAGATTAAGGGGTTCAAAAAAGTTTTTCTAAATAAAAGAGGGTAAAAACCTTATTGATTCGAAAATTCAGTACAAAGCTAGAAATTACAACCAACCCTCTAGGGACCAAAAGCCAACTGGAAAGTCATCAAGGAACTCCCAAAAAACATCTCATATCCTCCATAACCAGATCCTCAAGTTCCTATGAAATAATTTTAGGAAGATGTCCCCATTCTCCCACATTCCAATCGCCCATCCGCTCAGGCACCCATTTCACTAGGCCATCATCCACCTTATTCCACTCCTATGGGATATGGAAGGTGATAGAATCTTGGAAACTACCTAGAGAGATAATTTTTTGAACCACCATCACCAATAGCCAGTTCACATCCTCTAACTAATGCTTTTTTAACAAGTCAACCACAATTTGAGAGTTAGATTCACAAATTATTCATCTCCAACCAAGATCATAGGCCCTTTTCAAAGCTAGGAGGATAGCCAATGCCTCCATGAAATTGTTAGAGTTCTTACCCCTATACTCTAAAAAGAAAAATTCAACCACTCTAAAGCTATCTCTACCAATGCCACCAACCCCTACATGACCTGGGTTACCTCTAGAGGACCCATCAGTGTTAATGTTCAACACCCTCAAAGGAGGTGCCCTCCAATAAACCCTCCAATAAACATCTCTCAAAATCTTCCCTCTAGCACTCCAACCCAGACCATGCCTAGGCCCATCCTTGTCACAAATCAGAATTCCCAAAATTCAAACCACTCCAATGTCACCACTTGATCCATTGGGGCCGAAAGATCACACTTGGCCTCTAAAGTCTTCTGAACAGTTCCCAAAATTTGCATCCACACTTGACATACCTGGAGCTTTTTATCGAAGAAAAATCCGTGGTTGTGCTCCATCCAGATATGCCAAATAATCAAGCTAGGACTAATCCTCCAAGCTATGTGAATGAAGGAAATCTTAGCTAGGGTATTCCCTAGCTGAAACCAGAACTCATTCAAAGAGGGGGCCTGCATGCACGACTGACTCCATGCATCCCCCTAGAGATGCCAAATCTCCCTACTAAAGGAACACTAGAAGAAGAGATGAGGAGAGTTCTCATCACTATTAGAGCACAAAACACACATGGGAGAGCCTTGAAAACCACGCTTCCAAAGATTCTCCCAAGTCAAAAATCTATTATTTATCATAAGCCAAGAAAATAAATTGCACTTGGGCCAAGATAATTTATCCCAAGTTTGCTTCCACCAAGGGACCCCAGTATCTACCCAAAAATTTGTTTATCCAACACTTGGTAGCTAGAGGTAATAGAGAATTTTCCTTTCAAGTCATGACCCCAAGACAAAACATCCTCTCTAGAAGTGAAATGCAGACCCTACCAGCCAATATACAAGCAAGTTCCTAGCATTCCTCCATCGATCCCATAGGAGGCCACTCACACGGAGTCTTCCACCTGAACAAAGTAACTAGAGCCAAAACATGAGGAGTTTTGAAGTCCACATGACTCCACCCAGCCTCCAAAAAAATCCTACATAACTCCTACAAGTGAGGGTGCATCAAAAAATAGGAGGGTGCCCATCCCAAGAGTCTGACCAAAAGAGAGCATTAGAGCCATGGTTGCAAATTTAAAACAACCCTTGTTTAATCAACTTGGCACCCCTTTTGAGGGTGTTCCAAACCGTAGAACCTTTACCCATAAGACCATATCTAGGCACATCTACACTCTCCACATACCCTAGATATTTTGAGGTAAGGATCTTAGCCCAAGTCTGATGCTATTAAGAACACCAACACCAATATGGTTTAGCCTCCAAAGCTTGTCCATTCAAATCTGCCCAACACAGACCAAGACCACCTTCCTGCTTCGGACAACACGCATCCTCCCACTTAAAAAAACTCCACTTTCTCGAAAGGAGATTACCAAACCAAAGAAACTGATGAAAAAGACTTTCAAAGTATTTTATAAAGCTGATAGGGGAAAAAAACATAAAAAGACCTATACAAAGGGAGGGCCTGAACCATCGATTTCAAAACTGTCACTCTGCCAGCAGTAGAGCCACCTGCAAGTCTAGTGACTAATTTTTTTATGAAATTTCTCAATAACATCTTGCCAAAATAGCCTTGGAAGCTTACTCATAGCAAGAGGAATTTTGAGGTAAACAAAGGGAAGTGAACCAATCTAGAACTTAAGAATCCTAGTAATTCTTTGTTGAATAAGCTTAGGAATGTTAAAGAAATAAAGGAAGGACTTTCCCTCATTGATGCACTACCTCAAAGAATATAGATAACAATCCAAGGCCTTCCTCAAATTGACAGCTTCACTCACTCTAGCCAAGCCCATCAGAGTCATGTCATCCACAAACTAGAGATGAGATTGGGGGAAAATTATTTCCTGAACTCAAACCCTGAATGAGACCAAGACCCACATGAGATCTAATAAAACACCATAGACCCACACCATAAGAATAAATAAGTACGGGGATAAAAGATCCCCTTGCCAAAGGCCCCTAAAATCCCCAAACAAATTTGAAGGCTCCCCATTAATAAGGACAAAAAATGAGGAGGTAGTGACACAATTCATAACCCACTCAATCCAAGTCTCGCTAAACCCAAAAGCACCCAGGATCCTAGCAAGAAAATCCCTTTTGATGCGATCATAATCTTTGACCATGTCCAACTTAATAAACATAGCCTTTTCTCTATAAGAAGTCATGGAGTGCACAATTTTTGTTGCACTAACCACTCCATCAATAACTTT
>VDFB02106036.1:0-15381 GCA_007258455.2 Sequoia sempervirens
ATATCGACATAAGTTGGGGCGCCATTGTAATGTCACGGCGAGTTCAATTTGTCTTACTAATTAGCATGTAAGAAGGGTCATTTCGGCCAAACTAATTGGTATCGTTGAGAAGTCATGGCGAATACATTGTGTTTCGCCGACTGGCACATGAGGAAGTATATCGGTAAGACTAAAGTATGTTGGGGTAATTTCTTGACGAAGGTGTCAGGTCTTGCTGATAAGGTGTAGGGGATTCAAAAGGCTATTGGGTGAAGCTATGGAGTCTTGTCGATTTAAAAGATATGCTGATAGTGATATGCATCGCCAGGAGAAGAAATCTTCGGCGTAAGTTTCACCGAAGTTTGAATGTTATACCGAAAAATAGTTCGGGGTGAGTTTCACCGAGTAGGAGTAGTCTGGAGGAGTGATTTTGGTAAGACATTTGGCATCAATATCAGTCTTCCCAAAGGTTCATTGTCTTGCCGAAGATATTGTTTCATTGGCAGGGTTTATTTCTTCGGTGAGAAAACTTAGTGGTCACGCCAAAATGAGATTTCATTGGTGAAAGGGTGATTTTGTCTCAGCGACTAGAAAATGATTTGAAGAATGCATATCGGTATGACACAGTGAAGTCTATGTAACATCTCCTCGACCCTGAATTGTCACAGCGACATGAAAGATAGAAACAATAGTCATCAAGTTGATTCCAAGTGTCAGTATGACTGTATAATGTCTTGGTGAAAGGTGTAATAGATGTTGCAAAAGGACTTTGTCCCAGATTTGAAAGTCTCTCATCGAAAGGACATTTGATGCGATAGTGCCAGTTTCAAATGGGTCTTCATTCGTGCTTCATTAATGGCGCGACGAGATATAACAGTAAAGTTTTAATCAATTCTTCAGTTTTGAATTGATTGCAAGTGAATTGGCATGTTGAACAGAGAACTGAGACATTTTTTAGTCTGAGGAGCTTGAGTAGAATACTATAAGTAATTGCTTCTTGGTTTTTCACATTTTGATTCTATAAGCTTGAGAATGGAGTCTTCTAGTTCTGGAAAGAGTAAGGCTAGAAAGCCTGGTGAGAGTAGTCTGTCAAAAGGAAAGAAGAAAAAGGTTGATACAGAGTGTGAGGGCACTGAAAGGAGGTTGAATCAAGACCTTATTGATCAACTACCTGGCTTGGGGCATAAAGCTAGAAGGTCCACACAGCTTAGGGCAGAAGTTGATAAGCTAGATGATAAATGTAAGTTCATAGGTGATGTTTGGACTACCGTAAGAGGGTATGAGCTATTCAATTTCCATTACCATAGAAGAAATCACTTTGAACTAGTCTGTAACCCATGGAAGTTGAATAAAGGGAAATTGGTGTGCCCTAATGTATTCGTAAATGCAGAATTGGTGAAATTGCTTGCAAATAATTATGATCCAAAACATAAGGCTATATGTGACCCATCTAGAAAACCACAGATATATGTGTCTAAAGAAGCAATAGGTGAGGTTTTCAAATTGGAAGGGTTTTGCAATGAGGAGATCAATTGTGAAGAGTTGGAAAAAGAATTTTCAAGAATGGATACAATCTATAAGGGTTGGAGGTTGCCTATTCATAGAATTAAACAGGGTAACAAGTCAGAACCTCTGCAAGATAGTGAGGGGCCTCCTTATCATGTAGATTTGTTTGAGCCTTATATGAAGTACACATATTTTTCAGTGTGTCAAGTATTGGGGATGGATGCCTCAGAACTCATGTCAATTGTGCCAATGATTATCATAGCAAATATCCAGTATCACAACTCCAGACCATTTGACTATGCTTCGTATATTTCTAGGGAGCTTGATTCAGGATTGGTGGCTATAAAGGGTGGAGCTTCTATTGTTCATCTCAGACACTATTCATTGTTGATGCACTTGGTGTTGTATTTTGGATAGGAGTTGGGAGTATGGCCTCTAGAAATGAGAGTTTCTCAAATTGGTAAGGTGGGTGAAGCATTGCCTGTTTAGCTGTGGACTACTATTTGGGACAGCATGTTTGCTAGTTCTAGTTTCATTCATTTTGAGGAGCATTTTGTAAAGACATTGTATAAATTGTATTATTATCCTTGTAATTATTCATTGACTGATGAGATCAAAAGATTCCTTCGGCTGAAAGACTTCAATGGTCCAATTGATCATAACTGGGGAGACTGGTATTGCTTGGAGGGAGCAACAGTGTCATAGTACATATGGATTTGAAGATACCCCTTTTATTTTGCCAAGGACAGTTCCAAATAGAGTTGCATATTTGGAAATTGCCAGACAGATGGATTACTATAGTGTGATGCATTTCATTTCTTTTGGGAAGTAGTCCTTTATGCCTAGTACATTGTGTTTTGGTGACTTCACTATGTTGGCTAAGGAAGGATATAATTCAATCTTGGATAGATTGTTGCATTATAATGTGAAGAGAGGACCACCCAGGAAGAGTTTTGGCCTAGAGGGATATATAAATTCTTCCAAGATGAAGATAAACTTTGGAGGGTATCAGCATGTACCCTATCCTTTTGATGATATGATCAAGAATCTGGATGAAGATGAAGCAGAAATGGTAGTTGAAAGATATAACCAAGGGCTACAAGATATTGAGCTATTGTCTTCTAGAGATGAGGAAACACCAAGAGCTAATGTGCCACAGGGTAAACCAGAAAAGTTATCCAGGATGAGGACTCAGCAGTATGACTGCCCAGTTAGAGAACAGAGTATTGAAAGTGGTGATGTTGATGCAAGGCACATGGAATATAGATCATTTGTTTCAGATGATGAGTTTATAAATTCCCCAGAATTCAAGGCATTCTTGTACAAGTAGAAGGGGAAGGAAATAAGAGATAATGTTGAAGATGTTACTTCAGGAAATGAGGAACAATTGTTGGCCCAATTGAGAAAATGTGTGGATGATGAAATGACAAATATGACTCCAGAAAAGGGGAGGAAAATGTTGGAGAGCGCTGGTGTCATGATTTTTCCTGGCCTTGATTTGAACTCTGCATTGGTCTTTGATAGTTTCTTGAAGGACAGTCATGCTACACACAAGCTTGACAAGGAAAAGGTGACAGAAGTATATGCAGGCTCCAAGTATAATATTGATGAGGGATCATTGATGATATGGACTTTATACCCACCCCATAGGAAATCAATGGTAATTGATACAGAGAAGGAATTTGGCTATGTCATGACTCTAAAATTTGGAGAGGCCGATCCTGTAGCTACTACAGAGATTGGGGTAAATGTTGCAAAGTTGAATAAAGCACAAATTCAGTTGCTGATAAAAGAAAGAGAAATATATAAAGAAAATAATGAAAAATTGCTGAGAGAAAATGATAGACTCAAAGACTTGGTTGGTGTTTCAATGGGGCCAACCAAAATTATCACACAAGGAGAAATCTCTCAGGCATAAGATCACTGGGTAGGATCAAGTGCTTATGCTCAGGGAAAGTATGATGCAATTGTAGCAATTGTTAAGAGAAGGAAAGATCATTTGAGATCTTGGTTGAATAAATTGTGGGGAAAATACTCTCATACTCTTGCTGCATTGAAGGAGCACACAAGGATGGATGGACGAATTATGGAGAGGTTTCATGAGCAAGCCCAAAGGGATGATTCTAACAGTGCAGCACTGGAAGTTGCAAATCATATCATCAATCATCATCGAAGTTTTCATGCTGAATTGCAGGAGGATGAACAGGGGTTGTTAGAAGCTGCTAAGAAGACTGTGATCACATTTTCTTATGACAATGGGGAATTGAAAGAAGCCACCAGGTGGAAAAATGAATGTGAGTCAATGCTGAATGAAGTCATGAAGACAACTTCTGTAGAGGAAATATCATTGGAGGAAATGAGCGAGTAGAATGAGGAAATGGTCAAGATGGAAATCACAATTCAGAATGTTGTTGGAGATGCTGACACATATGAGCGCCGAGATTATTTGGACCACCTTGCTAAGACTCACTTGTGGCTAAATAGAGCCTAATTGTTCTCTATCTTTTGTTTTGTAATTTGTATTTCTTATTTCTGAAAGGATGCATCCTTTCGTTTTCTCAATGTATAAATGTCCATTTTGAAAACAATATGCGGGAATAGGTAGAATAGGATAGAGAATAGAGAAGATACAGTAGAAGACAATTTTTTGGCAAGGTTGAGCCTGGTTGCATATGTAAAAATCATGGAGATATCAATGAAAATATAATACTATGGTGCAATTGTTTCTGGTATCAGTTGTTTATGGTATTCATTGAAAAATATTATTGAAGTTGTCTCTGTAATGGTGTTTTCTAGTTATTCGAATTGGTGTAACAAGTTTATACCTAGTTCATCAATGCACATTTGTTGCATCTGTATGGTCAATTAATAGTTTGTTTTCAGTAAAGATTAAATTCTTTGAATTGATCATAGTAATTAGGAAATGTCAATTGGATTGCTAAGAAGAACTCAATAATCACAATCCTACATGTTTATACAAGCTACAAACCAAATAAAATGCTAAATAACTTGAATGTCTGCCAGAACAATGTACTTGTTTCAGATTTCTCTTGACTCTGTAAATTCTATAAGGCACTGGTCTTTTCATTTTCATTCTTTAGCTTCACTCACATTTTTTACATCTATTAACCAAACATATTAGGGTTTAGTTTTGAATATTGGTATACAATATATACCAAATTGGATTTTATTTGTCTATTTCATATGCCAACGTGGAAAAATCATTGCATGAAAGATAATTATAAGCCAAGCTTGCATAATTCAGATAGGTACACCCACCTAGGTCTCGCAGCACCTGAAGCGTAGAAGGTCCAAAGTTTGTTCGACCTTGTCTATTACCCTTAAATGTTGTGAAAGATTGGCAACCTTTTGTGGTTCAAACCTGTGTTTTTGAGAGCTAACATCTAGATCCATAGCATTGAATCAAGAGTCAAGATCCATACTCATGCTAGCCATTTCACACAAGATTTCAGCCTTTTTTTCAAGGGTTTGGTGAGTTGTAATAGGGTGATCCCACAATAGTGGTTTACAATTTTTGGCCAAACTGGACACTGAAATTATTATTTTTAACTAAATCTTCACATTCGTGCACCTATAGCGGCTAAACCGTGAAGAATTTGAAGATGATGCAAACTAGAGTCTCATCACATTTTGTCTATAGATTTTCAAAATATTTTTTCAAAATTTTTGGAATCATATTGCACTTCTTTTCCATCTCCCACGGCTGGTTTTCAAAAAAACAACATTTTTAAAAAGTCATTACCTTGTATAGCAGATAATTTTTTCTATGAAGGATAAAATTCTAATTATTTCAAATTTAGATTTGTATCTCTGATATCTAGTGTTTCCACTTGATTCCGTATGTTCTATGAAGATTCCTCCATTTTCATCCTCAACGACTCACGAAGTGCCGGAATCTAGGTTTTGTGTTTGAGGGGGATGAGGAATAAGGGGGTTCGAACGAACCACTAGGGGTTGGCGAACCCCTAGTGGATTCCAAACCCTGGTTCATTCAAACCCTGGTTCATTTGAACCCCCTTCTATAAGGGGTTTTTTTGGCTTTTTTGGCAGGAAATAATTTAAAGGGTTCGGCCGAACCCATGTTCTAGCGAACCCCTAATGGGTTCGGTCGAACCAATAGGTTCGTACGAACCCCTAAAATCAAGTGTTTTCCCATGTATTCATTTTTGTGAGTTTTCCTTCCTCACTTCAATTGTAAACCACTATTGTGGCTTCACCCAACTTAGCTTATTTTTTCATTCATCATTCCTTCATTTTATTTCTATTTGCTTCAAGGTTTGATTACCAAAAAAAGGTTTGACCAAGGAAAACCCCTATACACTAACAAAACAACATTTTTCCCTCTTTTTGATGTGTGATTTGTAGATTTAGGTTGAAGAACCATTGAAGAGAAAGATTGGAGAAAATTTATCAAGTTGTCAAAGTTTTGATGTCTACATTGTAAGATCACATAAAGTCATCTATAGGTTGCAATTCAGTGCTTCAGACTTAGAGATTTGACAGGAGAGAAGCTATAGGATAACATTAGAGGATATCAAAGTTTCATATCAACCTTGATACTAGGACTAAATCACCACTTGTGGTGTATGAGTCCCAGTATACCACCTTTCAGCCATTTTCTATAGATCCTGCTTTACCAGTTGTAGATTTTAGTTTCGGCCCGAAACCCTAAACTGAGACTAAATCACCCTTACTGGCGTAGGATTCCTAATGTGCATTAAAATTTAGATTTTTAGGATTTTAGACATTGTTATGAGCCTCTTCAGCTTTACAGGTGCACCTCTGTTTATCTTTGGACAGTTTATTATTCTAATTTGAGTTCATTTTTTAGGTCATTTCTTTAGGTTTTGCATGTCATTTACATTTCTTGTCTTTCCAAGTCTTTTCTTGGTGGTGAACCCCCTTATTGTCTTTAATCACACCCTAGGACACCTTATTTCAAATCTCTTTCCCTAATTCCATCCTGAGATTGAGATCTCTAAGATTTCCTTGAATGAAATTTGAGGGAAATAGGAGAAAGGTCCTAAACCCTTCCATGTGTTTCATATCCTAAAAGGATAGAACCCATATTTCACTTGTTTTTATAATAGTCTTCTTTTATTCTTCTTTCTTTTGGATAGTGAGTCCTTTTGGTAGTGATCCCTTCTTTCTTTCTAAATAGTGAGCCTAATTGTATTCAGTACATTGCTATTAATATACATGTGAGTTAATCCTCAATGTGGTTTTTCCCTTCTTGGGATTTCCATGTAAATCTGGTGTT
Source organism: Sequoia sempervirens (assembly GCA_007258455.2). NCBI lineage: Eukaryota > Viridiplantae > Streptophyta > Pinopsida > Cupressales > Cupressaceae > Sequoia > Sequoia sempervirens. The sequence continues at coordinate 6,767 of VDFB02106036.1, forward strand.
CTTATGTGTTTGGATGTGTTTGCATTACTATTTCATATCTTTACATTTTGTTAATGCATGATAAGGTTTTAAGGGGTAACAAGGGTTTGAATGTTGATGAGGGATTCAACATTTTTAATGTACAACTGATTAACCCCCCCCCCCTCTCATTTCTCCTATACATCTAAAAATTGGTATCAAAGCCAAGTTCCTTGGAGAAATCTTAACCACTTGAAGTAGATCTGGATGGCACACATGAAGGGTATCAAATCTCATATGTTCGATGGAACAAATTATGCTTAAATTGTAAAGCTAGGATGAAGTCCTTTCTATTCTTTCTTGGATTTGATGTCTGGAAGTCAATTGAAAGAGGATATACTATGCATAAATTGTTGGTCCAAAAAAGTGATGATGAGATCAAGGAATATGAGAACAATTGCAAAGCAAGAAATTCTATATTGAGTGGACAAACTGATTTAAAGCTTGGAAAGGTAATAAGTCTAAAAATTGTAAAAGAGATCTGGAAAAAGTTGGAGAGTATAAATATGAAGGAGATGATAAGGTCAAGCAAGAAAAGATGTATAAGTACAAAGTCAAATTTGAAACCCTAAGGATGTCTGAAGATGAAGATATTATTTCCTACATGCTTAGAGTGGATGAAGTTGTCAATACCATCAATGGTCTTGGTGGTACGCTAGAAGAAAGTGAAGTTGTGAAAACATACTAAGAACTCTTCCTAAAGCTTATAGTTCTAAATTTTCATCTATTAAGGAAGTTCAAAATTTGGATAATTATTCTAGAGATAAGATGTTTGGTACTTTAATTTCTTATGAATTGAGAGAGTTTCGTTAAGATGCTACAAACAAAAGAAATTTCTTTTAAAGTTTGCAAGGTAGAGAAGGTTGATGAATCAAACCGATATGATCTTGATTCAAGGTGGAAGCAAACTTTGTAAGGATATTGAAAATGGTACTAGCAAATACAAAGGTAAGTTACCCTTTAAATATTTCAATTGTGGAAAGATAGGTCATTATGCTACTAAATTTCCAATCAAAGTTTCAAATAAACAAACCTAAGGATCATAAAGGAAATTTTGTCAAGAAGAGTTATTATGTTGAAAGAGACAATGGTGTATCTGATGATGAGGAATTAGACTATCATGATGATGATAGTGATGAATTCTTGATCATGGCTCTAAATGTTGAAACCAATTCTACTAATTCTAAAAGATGTGTGAAGGAAAGTGCTTCGATGATAGGTCACAACAGGGTGAAGCCACAATAGTGGTTTACAATTGAAGTGAGGAAGGAAAACTCACAAAAAATGAATGCATGGAAAAAAACTTGATTTTAGGGGTTCGTACGAACCTATTGGTTCGACCGAATCAATTAGGGGTTCGTAGAACCTAGGTTCAGTTGAACCCTCTTCATACTTTCCTGCCAAAAAAGCCATCAAAACCCCTTATAGAAGGGGGGTTGAATGAACCGGGGGTTTGAATGAACCCCGAGTGGTGGTCACTCAACCCTAGGGTTCGTTTGAACCCTCTTTATTTCTCATCTCCTGAGACAAAAAAAAACTTGAATTTTGGCACTTGAGCTTGGTTTGAGGATTAAAATGGAGGAATATTCACAAACCCAACTAGAATCAGGTAGTTCTCGAACAAGCTATCCAATGAATATAATTTTAATATGTTTTGGTTTTATTATGTATTTGATATTTTAGTTTTATTAAACATAGTTTTTCATCGAAAAAGAAGGTCTTTGTTCTAGACATGTGGAAAAATAGCAGACTATCAAAAAAAATTAAAAAAATATAAGTGCACCTAATATTGAAGTCCTTGATCCAATAGAAAAAAAAATTGAATTTTGATATATACAAAAAAAGTTATGCGTTATACGGTCGCACTATGTCTGAATTGTAATTGGTTTGACTTTGAAACTTGATTAAAGAAAAAATATTCAATAAAAAACTATCTAACCAAGTGGAAGCACTAGATATCGGAGTTACCAATCTAAATTCGAAAGAATTAGAATTTTATCCTTCATGGAAAAAAATTTATGCGTTATACGGTGTGCGTCACTTTTTAAAAATGTTGGTTTTTGAAAAAAATAGTTTTGTGGGAAATGGAAAAAGAAGTGGAATCTGATTCCAAAAATTTTGAAAAAAATATTTTTAGAATCTACAGACAAAATGTGACGAGACTTTAGTTTGTATCATCTACAAATTCTTCATGGTTTAGCAGCAATAGGTGCCCAAATGTGAATATTTAGTTTAAAAAAATAATTTCAGTGTCTAGTTTGGCCAAAAATTATAAACCACTATTGTGGGATCACCCAACATTGAATGAACTACATGGTGACTTCTTTGCATGCAAGAGAAGAGAGGAATTACTAAATAACTGATAGTGGATACTCAAATCATATAAAAAATGATAAGAGTAATTTTGTTAAACTTGAAAGGTATGATTGTGGTCTTGTTAGGTTTGATGGTGATACATTTGCTAAGATATATGGAAAAGTTTCAATTAGTTTTGATGGAAAGAATAAAATGGATGATGTTCTTTATGTCAAGGGTCTCTAGCATAATCTTCTTAGTGTAGGATAGATGTGTAGCAAAGGATATAATTTTTTGTCTTAGGATGATGGTTGTGACGTTAGAAAAGGAAGATCCAAAATTTGGTTGATGCAGACCATACAAGGACAAAAAGTAATGTGTATTATCTTAAAGGTAGTGGTTCTAAATTTTTTCTGTCTCAAATTAGTGAAAGTTTTCTATGGCATAGAAGAATGGGTCACATTAATTTTGACAACATAGCAAATATAAGCTCTACAAATTTTGTGAGAGATCTGCCAAAGATTACAAAGCCTATCAATGCAATATGCAAGGAATGCCAATTTAGAAAACAAACAAAGAAGAGGTTCAAGAAAAAAGAATATTTTATCACAGGTCCTTTGGAATTGGTACATATAGACATATGTGGACCTACCAAAATTAGAAGCTCACATGGTGATAGGTATTTTATGTTATTGATTGATTATTATTCTAGAATGACTTGGGTGACATTTCTTAAAGAAAGATTAGAAGCTCTTGATAAGTTTAAAGAATTTAATTCTATGGTTGAGAATGAAATGGATGTAAAAATAAAGTTCTTAAGTTCAAATAGAGGTGGTGAGCTCACCTCTAATGAATTTAATAGTTTTTGTGAAGGTCATGGAATAAAGAGACATTTGTCAGCTCCTAGAACTCCTTAATAGAATGGAGTTGTGGAGAGGAAGAACAGAAGAGTTCAAGAGGTAGCTAGAACTATGACATGAAGAAAGAAAATCTACCGAATGTCTATTGGATAGAAGCAATTTATATTGCAGTCTACATTCTTAATAGAGGTCAACGGGTGATCCCACAATAGTGGTTTACAATTTTTGGCCAAACTAGACACTGAAATAAAAAAAATTAACTAAATCTTCACTTTTGGGCACCTATAGCGGCTAAACCGTGAGGAATTTGGACATGATGCAAACTATATTTTTGTGACATTTTGTCTGTAGATTCTAAAGATATATTTTAAAAAAAAAATTGGAATCAGATTGCACTTCTTTTTCCATCTCCCCCGAAAACTAGTTTTTCTCAGAAAACAACATTTTTAAAAAATGACACTCACCATATAATACATAACCTTTTTTCCATGAAGGATAAATCCTAATTCTTTTGAATTTAGATTTGTAACTCTGATATCCAGTGCTACGACTTGGTTAGATAGTCTTTTATTGAATATTTTTTCTTTAATCAAGTTTCAAAGTCAAACCAATTACAATTCGGACATAGCATGACCGTATAACGCATAATTTTTTTTGTATGTATCAAAATTCAAAAAAAAATTGTTGGATCAAGGACTTGAATATCTGGTGCACTCATATTTTGCAAAAAAAAAATTGATAATCTTCTATTTTTCCATGTGTAGAATAGAGAGCTTGATTTTTGGTGAAAAACCTACATTCACAAGAAATTTAAAAAAAAAATAATAATAAAATTAAAATTATTTAAAATTATACTTTTTGGGAAGCTTATAATAAGGACTACATAATTACAAAATAAATTTTAAATGAATTCATTTGATCCTCGAAAAGGTAAATCAAAAGTGGTTTTTTATCAACATTTTGATAGGTGTAAAGGAGACTCTGTTATAGGTATGGTTTAAAACTAGTAGGGTTCTATCCAAGGGGGTTTGATCTAAGGTAGTTTGATCAAACCCTATTCAATTGGAATGCTTTAAATATAACTTTTTAAGGCTTAAATCAAATTATATTTTCTAAAAAATATGTGATTTTAGCAAAAATCAAAATCTCCCAAAAATTGTAAACCAGCTTTGTGGGATCAGCCTCAAGCAAGAGTGAACAATTCAAAGACTCCCTATGAGTTATGGTATGGTAAACCTCCTACTATGAAATATTTTAGAGTTTTTGAAAGAAAATTCTATATCAGAAGAGATGAAGAAAATTTAGGAAAGCTTGATGCAAGATCTGATGAAGGAATCTTCCTTGAATACTCTACACAAAGTAAAAATTACCAATGCTAAAGGTTGAAGAGGATTGTTGAGAGTGAAATTCTTAAGGTGGATGAAGAACCACTACAGAGTTCAGTACTAATAGAAGGATATAAATCTAATTAATCCCCTTGGAATGAAGAAGAAAAGGATGAAAAGAAGGAAAAAGAGATGAAATTTGAAGAGGAAGAAGCTCCTGAAAAGATCTCTAAGACTCCTAAGTATGTGCAGAAGAATCATTCTAAAGATCAAATCATTGGAGATAAGAGAAAAGGTCTATTGACAAGAAAAAAGGCTGCTATGACAGAGGAACAAGTAAACTTTTATTTAATTTTAGAGGTGGAACCTAAAACAATGATTTAGGGATGCAAAGATGATAATTTGATCAAGGCTATGAAAGATAAATTGGAATAGATTGACAAGAATCAGACTTGGGAATTGGTCCCAAGACTAGAAAACAAGAATGTGGTAGGAACTAAGTGGGATTAGGAACAAGTTGAATGAGAATAGAAAATTTGTCAAAAATAAGGCTAGACTTGTGTGTAAGGGATAATCACAAGTACAAGGAATAGATTTTGAGGAGACATTTTCTCTAGTGGCAAGAATGGAAGCATTGGAATTATTTTGGCCTTTACAGTAAATAAAGCCTTCAAATTATATTAGATGGATGTGAAATATGCATTCTTGAATGGTGAGTTGGAAGAAGAGCTATGCAATGAACAACCAAAATGGTTTCAATTATCAGAAGATGATAATATGGTTTGTAGGTTGAAGAAGGAATTGTATGGACTCAAGCAAGCCCCTAGATCTTGGTATGCAAGATTGGATAAGTACTTGTAGCAAAGATTCAGAAAAGGTACTGTAGATAGTAATCTTTACTTCAAATTTGAGGGTGAAAAAATCTTGATTGTGGTAGTGTATGTGGATGACATTATCTTTGGGGAAATGAAGGTATTTACAAAAAAGAATCAGAGGAAATGTAGAAAAAGTTTGAGATGCCAATGTGTGGGGAGATGAATTTCTTCCTTGAATTACAAATCAGTTAATCAAAAAAAGGTATTTTCATTTCTTAGTCAAAGTATGTCAAGGAAATTTTGAACAAGTTTGGAATGGAGGATTCTATACCTATGTGTACCCCTATGGTTACTAGTTCTAAGTTGAGAAAAAATGATGAATCTCCTAAGGTTGATCAGAGCAAGTATAGATCAATGATTAGTGGGTTTCTATATCTAAGTTCTATTAGACCATATATCATGCATTCATTATGTCTTGTGACAAGATTTCAAGATCCTAGAGAATCAAATATTGTAGTAGTAAAGAGGGTATTTAGATACTTGAAGGGAACTCCAAAATTTGGTTTGTGGTATCCTAGAGATACTGAACTTTCTTTGAGTGCATATAAAGATGTAGATTAGGCAGGTTGTCTAGATGATACCATATTGTGCATATCTTAGTATCATATGATGAACCTAATCCTATCTTGTGTGATAATACAAGTGCTATCAATATTTCAAAGAACTTGATAATGCATTGAAGAACAAAAAATATCTATATCTGGTATCGCTTTCTAATAGAGGGGTAAGAGAAAGAAGATGAGTCCATGAAGCATGGAAGTTTTTTCCCTTAGGAAAAAAAAATGAAATCAGCTCAAGCAAAAAATGGGATCTTGCTTTTTAATAAACAGGATCTCATTTTTAAAAAATGGGATCTCGTCTAGCTTCAGGATCTTGAGCCTAAATTCTAAATGGGATCTCATTTATTAATGGGTCCTAAACTGGTATTTGGGAAATGAGATCCTAATTTGTAAAAATTAGGATCCCGTTTTGTAAAAATTAGGATCCTATTTTTTACAAAACAAGATCCCATTTTTAAGTGGTATTTATTTTAAAAATAAATGAAACTCAGTCATTTCTTCAACACACGGGATCCCAATTTCACAGAGCACACAACAACCTCCAGGTAAGCCTCCACCCCCATTCTTTTCCATGTTTTATTGAAATTTTTAACACAATGATATATTTTAGTATTTTTTTTAATTTATTTAGTGTTTTATGTATTTTTATTTACCTATAATATAAGAAATGTTGATTTGTAGAAGAAGAAGAAAAAATGAAATGAAACCCTCAAGATATTGAATAGAAATGAAAAATCAACCTTAAATTGTATCTTAAGAAAAAAAAAATAGCTTTTGAAACCTAGATTGTTCAATCAAACAAAAAAAATGCATTTGAAAACCCTAAATTGAAAGGGAAACAAAAAAATCCATTTGAAAACCCTAAATTGAAAGGAAAAATAAATTTACATTTGAAAACCAAATGAAATGAAACAAAAAAATTGCATTTCAAAACCATGATTGCTTTTTTGAAACCCTAAATTGAAAAAAAAAAATTTGCATTTGAAAACCCTAAATTGAAATGAAACAAAAAGAAAATTGTATTGAAAACCCTAATTGATTCTTGAAACCCTAAATTGAATTCAAACAAAAAAAATCACATTTGAAAACGTTGATTTCAAGCTCAAGAATATTTGATAATGGAATTTAAATTCATTTGTATTGCTTAAATGTTTTAAATTTCATTTGAATTGTATGGAGAAAAGTATGTAGGCATGCCTATGGAAGAAATTATTCAATAGAGTTAGGTTGATACATAGTAAATTAGGATCCTTGATGTTGACAATGAAATAGGATTTGATAAATATTATACATTTAAATGTGTATTCATTAAGCTAGAGAGATGTTTCAAGAGACACAATCAATTAAATGTTATGAACATAGATATAATTATATTAGAAAACAATATGTTAAACTTTACTTGTGGGACTAGTGAATCGATAGAATTGATATAAATTATGTGTTTCTATTACGGATTATGCTCAATTATGTGTTTCTATTACAGATTATACTTAAATGAGTTAATAATATTGTCTTTATGCATCTATTATGATTCATACTATCTTAAAACATCATACTATTCCATATAATATATTACAATTTAAACCAAGATTGTTAAAAACTGAGTAGATAGTTAAATTTCCTCACTAGAAGAGTAAATACCTCAACATAATTTTATGATCACTTATATACTTATATGGTAGTGATATATATTCTATTTTTATGGATCTTCAATGAGTAAACATATGTGTCAAGCCTAGGATCAAACGTATTTTTGCAAGGTATCTAGCTAGAGCATTATAAAATTTGGTCAATAATTATATGCGAAAACACCTCCATCATAGAAGTAATCTAAGGAAATATTCAGTCTATTCATAAATCAAAAATATTCATAAACTAATTTTCTTGCATATGTGATGAATAAAAAATATTAACCCCCTTACTTGTCATCCTATTAGCCTAAACCCTAAGCCGATGTCTTAAGGGGTCCTAATATGACTTTTCTTAGGGGGATCAAAGAGTTCTCAAAATTTGGTGAAATTTCCCAAGGCAAGCAAATTTAACAATAATAAGATTGTGCAAGATTATAATATGAATGAGATTTCATGAGAGGTTGGTCAGTCGAAACAAGATCTATCTTAATCAATTGTTCCACAAGAAAATTTTATTCACTAACTTCCAAGCCCATTATTCCAAGGGCCACCCAAACTTCACCCTAAACCCTAAAGCATTCATTTTTTCCTAGGACCTTAAAATGAAATTTGGTTGCCTTGGGAAACTTCACAAAATTCTATTCACTTAAGCCATGTCATTGTTTCCTAGGACCTTACTACATAGATCCCCTTAATCCATCCTATTACCCTAAACCCTAAACTCTAAACTCTAAACCCTAAACCCTAAAGCCATCATTTTGTCCTAGGACCTTAATGAAATTTGGTTGCCTTGGCCAACTTCACCAAATTTTATGCACTTAAGCCATGTCATTTTTTCCTAGGACCTTATTAAATAGATCCACTTAAACCATCCTATTACCCTAAGCCCTAAACTCCAAATCGTAAACCCTAAAGCATTCATTTTTTCCTAGGACCTTAATGAAATTTGGTTGCCTTGGGAAACTTCACCAAATTTTATTCCCTTAAGCCATGTCATTTTGTATACATAGATCCCCTTAATCCATCATATATTAATAGTTAAATTTGTTTT
>VDFB02106037.1:0-22445 GCA_007258455.2 Sequoia sempervirens
CAGATCTAAGACTTTATGGTATTTTTGTCTCTTTTTCGTTTTTGAAGCTCTTTATTACTCTTTGCTTCAACACTTCCAAATTGTTGTTTCACGTACTCTACCTACACATAGCTATTACAATAGCATTTTGCTTTTAATAACAAAAAGAAATAGAATAAAATGGTCCAAATGAATAAAATCAAAGGCTACTCTGATGCTCATAATATGAACAATGAAGAACATAATCACAATAATAACGTTAACAATTAACAATTACGTTTAATAACAAAAAGAAATAGAAAACATATATTTTTTTGTCTTCATATATATATATATATATGATACACCATAAAAAACTTTAAATTTCTGTGGGGACTACGATATTCATAATTAACAAATGGGCTTTTTTCTTTTGTGATATACTTAACACCATTCGTTCATCATCCTTATCCAAACAATTTCTATGAAATATGTGACAGCAATTGCATAGCTACAATGACAAGATAGGTAGAAGATTTCATGAAAAAGTTAAAACGGAGAAAGCTACAATGTTACAATTTGGCAACCATTTTGAAAGCTTTTGGGTTGTTGTTTGTGAGTTTTCATTTCATTTTCAAGTTGGAAACTGATGACTAGACACAATAGTATGTGATCTTTGCATTGCTCATAAGAAGAGTATGTAATTGGATAATTATTTGCATGTCATCCAGCATAGCTACAAGAGCTGCAATGTATTTACAACTCTCATTTTGAAGCTTGTTATAGTTTCCAATATTTTGCACAAAAACAATCTAATTACTCTTCCAACTCCAAATACATTGCTGCCAATAGAAAGAAAATGACAAAGTTTATGTTCTTGTGCAAAATTTAGCTAGACTTCATAAAACATAGGACATTCTCTAGCAAAGTTGAGCTAAATTTCAAGGCACTTTATAACAAGGTAATACATAGGATAGACCTTGCATTTCTTTTCACATATTTTAAATTAGACTTCATAGTTATAATAATAACAATGCTAGAACTAAAGTTGAGGAATGTAGTTGCAAGCATCATAAAAAAGAAAGGACAAACACTCCAATGGTCCAATCAACAACTGATTTGACAAACAATCAATATGTGTGAAATCTAATGCAATACTTAGACAAATTTTATTCAAGATATGTATGTTGATTGTGGGGGGGGGGAGGGGGTGAATCAATGGTCAAATTAATATCAATCTCATAAACTTATCTCACTTGATAAACCAAAGATAACTGTATTTCATTAAAGACATTAAGATGTGCAATTTACAATATCACATAAGAATATGAAGTACAAAATCATATACAAAAAAACACATCATCAAGATAAAAGAGACACCAAATTTATGAGTGGAAAAACCCCGAAAAGGGTGAAAAAACCACGCCTAATAAAAGATTTATTAGGCCTCACTAGCCAAAACTTTGCTGAACACAAATTGCGTGTCTCAATGACAACACAACAAACCTCACTGGCTATCTCACAATATGTCTCATTGACAAATCTCCAATCCTGATTACATTTAGTGAGCACCAACCCACCGAGAGCACCAACTCTCCTTCGAAGCACCAACTTCGAAAACACCGAACCACCAACTCTAGTGGTTGAAGCACCAACACCAGAATTTGAATACAAGGAAGAGTATAATATAGGGGGTTACCCTGTTTCACTTCAAATCTTTGCACAATTAAAACTTCACCATAGATTTTTCACTTACTACAGCCTTTTAACATCAATCTGGTAAAACATACAGCTCTATATTCCAGCATATCATCATAATGTCATCATACTCAGATTTAATCTCACACTCACCATTCATAGATCAAACAGAGCATCATATACACAATCTGCCTGAAAAGGTTAAAGTCATCTTTGTCATCTCTGCTTGTCATGCTTTAATCAAGAAACATCATCCCACACTCATCAAGTTCAATCCACCTTCAAATCAGAGCACTTCATACATTGAATACAAAAGAACTTCTCAAAAACCACTCTCTGTCATATAACCATCAAGAGACTGAATAAAAATTATACTCACCAAGTCCTTTCAATATTATAATATTAGTTTTGATCATCTCACATTTCTTCAATCCTTTCAATATTATAATGAGTTTTGATCATCTCACACTTCTTCACTCATTTGTCCAGCATAATACATTGATTCACATGAAAGATTCATTGCATCAAATGCTAAAAACAGTTTAAGACATCTCAATCACATATACTGTACAATCTTCATCTTCTCACTGTACCTTCTGTCTTCATATGCACTGACCAATCTGCATTTTCTTACTGTCCATTCTTCCTACATTCAATACATTGAAGATCCAATACATTCAAATCTTTTCATTCTGTTGTTCAAGTCTCTCCATCTGTGCATTATTCTAACAACCACTCATTATCAAGATCTTCAATATACTCATCTAGAACTAATACTACCACCAAAAACCACTCAACAAGGTAATGTAGATTTCGATATTTCATGAAGTTCAAAACTACAAACATACTGTTGTCACACACTTTTCCATAGAAGAACCTCTCACCATGTTCTTCCATCTATTCCATTCTTCCACATTAGAATCTCAAAAAGCTTTTCAAAAACTTGAATAATAAACTTCAGCTTTTTTGGCGCCATCAGAATAAACACTAATCTGCTCATATTCACATAACTGCAAACCAAAAACTGAACCAATTATTGTTAGACTTCTCAATACCCGTCAAAATAAAGCATTGTGAAGTAGCTGTTGCCAAATTTGAATAGAAACCATAGATCTTCAAAACCCGCCATTATAAAAATTAAATCTTAACCCTTGATCTTTGTATAAGCAAAGAAATATGAGTTTGCAACTTGTTCACACGGTGTCATCAAAGAGTAGGGACCGGTCATTAATGTAATTGCAACCCTTAATGAGTCACTTAAGTAACTTTTAACCGGTGATTATAAGTTAGCTTCAAAATATATAAAAAGCAACTTTAATATACAATTTGCACAAAGACTATTATTTAGGGTTTTAAAAACAAACATGCTACCTAAGGATTAAACCCTAAACCATGTCAAACTCTTAATGCTAAATACTGTGCCCCTTGATCAACCAACTAAACTTGCAGCTGATGAACTCTGTTGATTAACACATACTCTTGATGCTAAACATTGCGTCGGTGAACAAATACCACTTATGCATCAACACCAATATAAACCATTTGTGCACCAACAATGAATCGGCACCTAATGAACTTGTGCACCAATCACCTTGAAAAGCTATGTCATAATGTTGACAAGAACCTCTTCCGCCATCATCAATTTTAGTACCAACTTTTGCATCAATAAATGAACTACATCATGAACTATGTAATGAATGGCATATGTCCTAATTAAGAAACCTTTGACATGACCAAGTACCAAACACCCTTGGATCTCAACATAACATCATACTCTATCAAACTTTGACATCAATGACAAACTACATGCCGCTGCCAACAAACCCCCCCTTTGGCATTGATGTCAGCATACAAAACTTTGCATCATTTTGCTCCATCACCAAGCAATCACAACAAATGTAAAGCATTAGTTGTTCTCCCCCTTTGACAACAATGACAAAGGGCCTTTGAATGCAAAACATTCACTCCCCCTGTGAAGACAAAGTTATTACACACTATGCATTCCTTAAAAGTGAGATCATAGCGGTATAGATGATGAAAATTCAAAAACACTAACTGGGATAGTCACTAACAGACTAGGCTACCACTGTCAAGCAAAAATAGTCCACCTCTGTCAACTAGCAGAACTCCTATCACTACTAAAACCAGGAACCATTGCTCAACAAAAACCACTAAGCATGCAATTAAAAAAATCACAAGAGTCAGACAAATACCCCCTTATTTTTCCTTATGAAGACAATGACTTTAATTCACTAACAACCACTGTTCCAATGAGTGGAATTTTATCTAACTGCTCCATACTGCTTCAACATTGTGAAACATCATTGAACATTGTCCAACCATAGACATTGCCCAACCATTTATGTTTCCCAATAATGAACATTGTCCAACATTGCAATGAATCACCACCATATTGCAAGATCATCATTATACCAAGTAATCCGCTCCATAACATACCACTGCTCAAAGCACCATATGTTGTCTAAAAGTCTTGAGTCTCACTGAAAATATTATTCATTTCCTCTTTGTGAAAATCCAACAAGGCACAATTAGCTACCATGAATTGATCCAGGTCTGGAAGAGATCCAATTGGAATTGATTTTGTAGACAATGCTCTGTATTTACCTACAAGATGATCTAATTGAGCTACTGCAGTTTGATCTAGCACTCCAACCTTAGAGCATTCAATGTGTCAGTGAGAAACCTCATGAAGAGTGGATGTGAGCAGATGTGGTCTGCCTGAATAACATGCTTTGGATTTACATGGAGGGTGTTGGGAGCACAAGCACTCTCAACAACATTTTCATCTTGATCATTTTTTCTGCTTCTCTTTCTCTCTTCCCCCATTAAGAAATTGATGTGATTAGTACTGCTCCCACTTCCTCAATAGCCTCAGGAGGAGACCTCTCACCTATGAGAAGATGGAACCCTCCATGTACACTGGTCCTGCAGTTTAGGTGCCAGAAATAGGTTTGGCAGCTCTTCATTTTTTTTTCATAATCTTGCAGAGATAGCAAATTATTCACATAATTGCATGGCTTTGCTTCTCCAAGAACCTTGGTCTCAGAGGCTACTGAATTTAGGAGACGGGTCTTCAAATTAGCCATGAAGGTTTTTTCAAACATTTGAAGAGACATTAAATGGTAGGCTTGGATGGCTGAAGCAATTTCATTCTTATGAATTCCAATAGAAACTCTCATTAACATATGCTGAGGCCTCTCAACAACAACCTCATTGTCTTTCAAAAGATAAGACCTCTCAAGAGTTTTAAATTCAAAGTAATTATAATCAAAATCCCTGTCATAAATGATCTAACAGTCCAAATGAGCAACATTCTTCATAATAATCTCATAAATATCATCTGCAATCAAAGGAGCATCCAGGCCAGGCCACTGATTAACATGGCCATGCATTTGCTTTATCATCTCAAAAAATGATTTTTTGGTATTTCTGTGAAGATTGGAAACAATTATTCTAATATCCAGTTGGGCATAATCACGATGGTTTGTAGTCATGGCAGCTACAGTTTCAGTAGCCAATTCATCTAGCTGACTTGTGGTAACACCTTTGTAAACAACAGCACAGTCCTTTTGGGCAACCAAGACAAGATCACAGTGCTGACACTATATCACTGTCAATAGTCAAAAGCCACTGAAACATACAATGCTGAGTACTATAACCTGCAACACTTGTTGGAAGAATGACAACCAAGCATTGCAAAAACACTAGCAAATGTATACTGTCAAAGACCACTAACACCCAAATCACTGAACATTAACACACTGTGCACTTTCATTAAGAAAATGTTCACCACTGTCCAAAGCACTGTACATTATTCACTAACCATTATGCAACACAAATCATGAACTAATACATTCTTCCTTTGAAACTAGTGCAATGAGTGTGTATCCTTCATATTCCACAATACAACCCACATGACACTGCCAGTCTATCAGCATGTAAAAAAAATGGTCAAGATAAATATTTGATCATACAAAGAGCATACATCCATACTAATTTACTGACATTAGTAACCACTGTCAATGTGATATAATGGAGATCACTCATGAATCAGTGACAAGAAGTGCACTATAGATACTCCATGTAAGAAGAATCATTGAAAGAAAACAGAGAAAATGTTGTTCAAGATCCATAACTTGACTTTTAGAATTGATCACTTGATGTCACTTCAATCCATTGTCCAATGTACACACCATTACTGTACAACATCATGATTAGAAGCAGTAGACATAGTAACTTCATTGAGAAAGCAATTGCCATAAGAAATACTCAAGATCACTATGATTACAACATCATTGTTACACTGTTTATGTTCATTTGCAAGGCAATGTTCATATCCATTTGTAGAACACAGTTCTCATTTTGAACTATTCTCATGTTTAAGTCAAGTTCATTTGCTTTGAAGCCCTCAAAATTCTAGACTTAGAGAATAATGTGTACACCCTAACCAAAGTCATTGAACCTTGTCTTCACACATTCTTGCTAAGACTATTCCTCCATATTGACATAAGTGAAAAGATTTTACTATCCAAAGCTTGATCAACCAAGATTTTACTGTCCATGTGTGAATCAAACATGAATAATAACCGATCTTGGGTAGTCTGCCTTGAACAGAAATTTAATTTGCCATTCTGCCTCCTTTGACATGAAAGAGAGTACCATCATAAGAAAAAATTTTGTTACAAGCATTTCAACACTGATTTGTACTTTGTTAGAATCTTACAACACATTTTATTCAAACTAGTATCCAAGAATCATAGATTTAAACTTGAATGGAACAACATACAAGACAAGCATTTCAAAAGTAAGAAAGACCCATGTGCACACTCCATTTTGCATCTGCAAGAATTCACTTCATTGCAACAAGTCATGAACATATTCTCCTCATAGACTGTCATGAACACAAACTGATAACATTGTGATGACAGTAAGCTATTGACTCCTGAAACCTACAAAAGCATTAAACTAAACGTACAGTTTAAAACAAGAGAAGAGTATGTGAAGATACTGATCCATACATCACTGTCTTCAAGCAACATTTCTCAAATTGTTACCAAGCAACTTGTAAGACCATCACATTAATTTGGAGCATTCCAAAAAACTTATGGGTATTTTCTTGATACTTTGACAATATAGACAAGCCATTTGAAATAAGCAATATGTTTATTCTCCATGATTGTTCTTTAAAGTCTCCTGCCATTTCTCTATTAGGATTTCTTTGAAATTTAACATTGTCATATTCCTCTATAGGCACAAACTTTGAAACCAAGAACATTGTCCCCTAGTTTGACTATACCAACTTAGACCTTTAGTCATCAAACCTGCTGCCACTTGAAAGATCAACAAAAAAACTTGTAATGAAACACTCCTTTACATTCTTCTTGATGAGACCTCTTTGCTATCAACTAAGGGGGTTTGTATAATACAACAAGGAAAAAAAACAACTCCCCCTCAATTTATGCTATTCTTTATGCAGCTAAGGATATCTCTTGTGCAGCATGCACAAGATTGAGTTCTTTTTCTTGTTTCCTTCACACTTTCTTAATTCTTGGCTTCTTGTGATGATTTCTACAAAACATTGCTTTATGTGCAACCTCATAACAACTATAGCAAATAACTTTGCTTCTACCATTTAACCATCATGAGAGTTTTTAGTACATCCCATTTTCCTTGCATGCATCCAAAAGTTCATTTCCCTATGACCAAACTCATAGCATGAATAAAAATAACCATGAAAAGAATTATCAAACTAGGACTTTTGATGCTGACTTGAGTGAAGAGATCTTCTAAACTTGTTCCCATTGACTTGTGCAGGTGCAACTTCTTTTGTCTTGTTCTTGTCTTCAGCATTAGGAGCAGTAGAATGATAGTTTAAATCTATCTTCTTCCTTGGAGTTTTTTTGACATTAGAACATTGCCCTTCTTCAAAACCTAATCCAGTAGTATCCTTATGATGCTTTTGCTTGCTTAACATCTCAAATAAACATTCAGTGTTCTTTCCAAATTGAAGTGTCTTATGCAGCTTGGAAGAAGCTTTTCCTAATTCACTTTTCAAAGAAACTATCTCTAATTTGCACTTTTCACAATCAATCACTTTTTCCTTAAGATGTTTATTGACTTCTTCTATTTTCCTGCCTTCTGCAACTTGAACCTTCAAATCTATTATCAATTTCTGTACTTCTTGAAGAGCTGAAAGTGTCTTAACTTTAGACTCTTTTTCTTCTCGAAGTTGTAACCTTAGTCTTTGATTCTCCACTCTGAGTTTTTCAATCTCATCAAGAGCACAAGTAAGTTCACCTTTAAGATCAAATTCACATCCATTTTCATCCAACTCTTGTTCATAATCTCTCACAGAGCAGTCTTCTTCTTTATCTACAAAAACATCTTCACTTTCAGATGTATCACATCTTGTATCAATTTGCAAGGATGTCTTTTTCAGCAACTTATCACTTTCATACATATAAATCAGTTTGTCCCAAATCTCCTTTGCATCTTTACAATACATAACTTTAGCGATAATTTCATTTGGAAAACCACTAAAGATAGCATCCATGGCTCTAGTATTGAATTGAAGAGCCTTCTTCTCATCAACAGTAGAGGAAGATGTTGAAGAAACTGAATAACCGTAGTCTACAACTATCCACACATCAAAACCTAAGGAAGATAAATAAGCCTCCATCCTTAGTTTCCAAAGAAAAAAATTGGTTCCTTCAAACTGAGGTGCTCTAGGTATAGGATACATTCTCATTTGTGAATAATTGAGTTTTGTAACTGCTTCTCCATCATTCTCTATATTTGGTTCAAGTAGCATTTATTGTTTAGTACTCTACCTAGCATTCCTTTTTCCTTTATTTTTTTTTCTTTTTGCCATTGTACTCCACCACCAAGATCAACCCAAGTTGATTAAACTTTTGTAGGGAAATGTGCTGCTCTAATAGCACTTGTTGGAGTACTAGACCATTGAGATGGGAAGGGGGGGGAAGGGCGGGCGGAAGTGAATTAGTGACCAAATTAAAATCAATCTCATAAACTAATCTCACTTGATAAACCAAAGATATTTGTAACCTGTGCAATTTGCAATATCACATAAGAATCTGAAGTACCAAATCATATAAAAGACATCACATCATCAAGATAAAAGAGACACCAAATTTATGAGTGGAAAAACCCTGAAAAGGGTAAAAAAAACACTCTCAATAAAAGATTTATTGGGCCTCACTAGCCAAAACTTTGTTGAATACAAATTGTGTGTCTCACTAACAACACAACAAACTTCACTGGCTATCTCACAATATGTCTCATTGACAAATCTCCAATCCTTATTACATTTAGTGAGCACCAACCTGCCGAGAGCACCAACTCTCCTTTGAAGCACCAACTCCAAAAACACCGAAGCACCAACTCCAATGGCTAAAGCACCAACTCTAGACTTTAAATACAAGGAAATGTATAATACAGGGGGTTACCCTGTTTCGCTGCAAATTCTCTGCATAATTAAAGCTTCACCATAGATTTTTCACTTACTACAACATTTTAACATCAATCTAGTAAAACATACAGCTCTGTATTCTTGCATATCATCATAATGTCATCATACTCAGATTTAACCTCACACTTACCATTCATAGTTCAAACAGAGCATCATATACACAATCTACCTGAAAAGGTTACAATCATCTTTGTCATCTCTGCTTGTCATGCTTTAATCAAGAAACATCATCCCACACTCATTGAGTTCAATCCACCTTCAAATCAGAGCACTACATACATTGAATACAAAAGAACTTCTCAAAAACCACTCTCTGTCATATAACCATCAAGAGACTCAATAAAAATCATGCTCACCAAGTCCTTTGAATATTGTAATATGAGTTTTGATCATCTCACACTTCTTCAATTAGTTGTCCAGCATAATACATTGATTCATATGAAAGATGCATTGCATCAAATACTAAAAACAATTTAAGACATCTCAATCACATACATCTTCTCACTGTACATTCTGTCTTCATATGCACTAACCAATCTGCATTTTCTTACTGTCCATTCTTCCTACATTCAATACATTGAAGATCCAATACATTCAAATCTTTTCATTTTGTTGTCCAAGTCTCTCTATCTGTACATTATTCTAACAACCACTCATTATCAATATCTTCAATATACTCATCTAGATCTAATACTACCACCAGAAACCACTCAACAAGGTGATGTAGATTTCAATATTTCATGAAGTCCAAAACTACAAACATACTGTTGTCACACACTTTTCCATAGAAGAACCTCTCACCGTGCTCTTCCATCTATTCCACTCTTCCACATTAGAATCTCAAAAAGCTTTTCAAAAACTTGAATAATAAACTTCAGCTTTTTTGGTGCATTCAAAATAAACACTAATATGTTCATATTCACATAACTACAAACCAAAAACTGAACCAATGATTGTTAGACTTCTCAATACCCGTCAAAATAAAGCATTGTGAAGTAGCCATTGCCAGCTTTGAATAGAAACCATAGATCTTCAAAACCTGCCATTATACAAATTAAATCTTAACCCTTGATCTTTGTATAAGCAAAGAAATATGAGTTTGCAACCTGTTCACATGGTGTCATCCAAGAGTAGGGACCGGTCATTAATATAACTACAACCCTTAATGAGTCACTTAAGTAACTTTAATCAGTGATTATAAGTCAACTTCAAAATATATAAAAAACAAATTTAATATACACTTTGCACAAAGACTATTATTTAGGGTTTTAAAAACAAACATGCTACCCAAGGATTAAACCCTAAACCATGTCAAACTCTTAATGCTAAATACTATGCCCATTGATCAACCTACTAAACTTGCACCTAATGAACTTTGTTGATTAACACATACTCTTGATGCTAAATGTTGCGCTAGTGAAGAACAAATAGCACTTATGCATCAACACCAATATAAACCATTTGTGCACCAACAATGAATCAGCACCTAATGAACTTGTGCACCAATCATCTTGAAAAGTTGTGTCATAATGTTGACAAGAACCTCTTCCACCATCATCAATTTTAGTACCAACTTTTGCATCAATAAATGAACTACATCATGAACTATGTAATGAATGGCATATGTCCTGATTAACAAACCTTTGACATGAACAAGTACCAAACACCCTTGGCATCTCAACATAACATCATACTCCATCAACATTTGACATCAATGACAAACTACATGCCAATACCAACAATGTACATGTAATAATTTTGTCAAAAGTTGAAGTAACTACAAACTATAATGATGATGTAAGACTCAACCCACTATGTTAGCAATTAATAAAAATGTTGGTCCAATATTCTTCATAAGGTAAATTACCCAAGCCAATTCACTCTTAAAGTAAATGACTTGTAAAATATAATAAAATGATAAGGATGATACAATGGAAAAACATGTAGAACAACATTCATTTTGTATGAATATTTCAACAGCAAAAAAATTATCAATGATCCATGAGCATAAATCTAAATTGATAGCAATACGTTAGCAAAGCTACTATTAGTGCACATGCAACAAGAAACTAGGAAAAACTCTAAATCTCATCCATACAATATAAGCCACAAACAAATACTCACAATTTACAATTATTCAAGAGAGATTTTGTACATAAATTTTTATATATTAGATTTTGTGCATAAGTTCCTATGAAGGCTATGGTGATCAAAAGTGGAAATTGCTAGTATTTCTTACAAAATCCAATTTCAATTATGCTTTGATTGATGTACATATCCTATTCCAAAGCTTTAATTTAAGTATAGGCAAGGAAGATTTTTTTTTATAACCCAAGGTGTCTCTACATCTCAGCTCAATGTCCCTAAGTGGTGTATCCCGAGATCAACTCAAAGGTGCACTCTTGTAATGGGGAAAATTGAGGTAAGACTAATTCCTAGGGATGCACCAAACTGCCCAAGCCAAATGCATCGAGTAAAGATCAGGCCTCAAATTCGAACCCAAGACCTTGGGGAGCAAACCCAAGACTCAAGCCAACTCTGCTACCTGTGCAAGCTTAGGCAAGGAAGATGTTATGAAAGGTTGAGGAGTGTAGATTTACATTGCTATTTTTATTTTCTTTAAAGTTTATATGGCCTTTTTAGCAAATTCATTATGAACATATTCTACAATCATGGCATTCCATTTGTGAGACATTTTGTGAAATAGTTGGTGTACCTTATCTATGCTTCTGCATTTTACTTGCATGTCTACTTGGGAAATGTAACAAAATTTGACAAATATACCCCTTATATTATGCTTTGATGGATGTCTTTACTTTATTCCAAATATCCCATTTTGTGAGGATGCCAGAAAAAGTTGTAGAGCCTAGCTTTACACCTACATTTTCATTTAATTTTAAGTTTCTAAATCTTTTTCAAAAAATCCATTTTGTATGTATCTTATAATTATTGCATTTCGTAATAATTTTACTTAAAAATCCTTAAATTTTCATACAAAAAAATAAAATGTGAAAGAGGTAGATTCAATCTAAAGAGCTTAAAAAGCATACAGAACACAAGACAAAACACATTTTTGTATAATTAATCAAGCTTTCAACCATTTCAATTTTGTTTAGATTGAACCATTTAATTATAAAGTGAGGTATTGCCTATTTGATGCATAAAAAGTGTTGCTCCATTGTTATAATACATCTAATATGCTTCAAAATTGTTTCTACAAATGAAAGGTGAGTACTAGCTATTTCTAGAAGAGAAGATATGGGAATAGGATGTCATATACAATTTTTTTCCAAAGTCCAATAAAAATTGCTTATCACTATTCAATGGTCAAGAATAATCCTTTCATATTCAAAACAAACATCAAGTTGAATTGTAGTGCTCCCTCAAATAAATTATAAAAGAATATGACTCCTTTCTCTTGCTTGCATGTTTTCTTGAAAGGTTTTAAAGAAACCCCACAAACTAGACGTCTGAGTATCTGCATTCCCCAATCTTCTCAAGTGGTATCTGATTTGTATAGCAACTCGAATATCACATAACCACAAAATGTTCTTTGTACCAGGGATTTCTCTAAGAAAGTAAAGCAGTAAGCATATAATCAGGGTACCATACCAAAAGGGGTATCAGGACTCATTGGTCTTTTGAAGATTTTCCAATACTTGGTGTCTCAACAATTCACACAAGTCTACATCCATGCCTTTCTTCACCATCTCATAGGTAGTGTTAATTGTGGTGGCAGAAATAGAGTTTTCTTTGTTTTGTGAAGAAAATATTATATCCTATCATCATAGATGCATACTTTAATACTGGATCTTCTATATCTTTTACTGTTAGGGAACATTTATCAAATTTGGCACCAATTAAATTCATTACCACTTCAGTCTTTACAAATTTGAGAGTCGAAGCATAACCTTGTCACAACCCTAATGGATTCCTTGTTGATTATGTGTGGCAAGTCTAACCACATGAATTTGTCATGAATTCTTCTCAACACGTATCTAACCCATTTATCCACATACCAAAAGATAGGAAAGTTGTTCCACACATCTAATTTCTTTTTGACCAAACCGGCATACTCTAGTTTCACTTCAAAATCATCACTGGTTAACTTGTCTACCCAAAATTCTCCCAACTTTGAATGATTGTATTCTTCCAACTTTGTGTGTTCATATAAATTCTCACATCCTCAATATGCAATACACCATAAAGAACATGCAAAAACACACCTTCTAGATCCATCACCCTTGATTTATCAGGGTGCTTCTTAAACTTAGGTCTAGGTCAGTCCAAAGCTTTAACTACCTGAGGTGTCAACAGCTTGAACAACTTTTGAAACAAGGAATAACCGAGAAACTATATAAATACCTTTGAATCATTGTTGGTTAGGGTTTTGTGTGACACTTTGGAAACACTTCACTTCGCCTCTGCTAGAGCTCTTCACTTTTCAAGGATTCAATCACAAATGAACTTTTCATATGTGAAACCATTTATAAACACTTTTTGGATGACCTAAAAGGAATTGATTGCATTGATTTGAAGCTAGGTCAAAAATATATCAAACCCTATTTGTATCATCACTGTCACCTTAAATCTCTCCACAAATTTCTAGAACAAAAGATTTTTCACTCTAGATTTCACCAATAGATTGAGCATATCAAACCACACCTTGTATCAACGTGTTGAAGGCATCAACACCATATCTTTAGTAGGGGCTTGAAGATCTTCTATTAAAACTCCCCCTAAGCCAAATCTCTCCATCTAGTTTCTAGAGGAAACAATGCACCGGAGGCTAGCACAGGCTTATTCTTCACCTCATTCTCTTCTTTCTTTTTCGAGATCTTGTTCATTTCCTTCTTTATCTCAATCGGATCCACATTCTTTACCGAATCAGCCTTCTTTTGTGAAATAGAGGGTTTCACATTCTGGCTTCTGCAAAACTTAGCTATGTATCTTGGTTTTTTGCATTTGTAAAAAGTGACACCTTTTTGAACAAGCTCACTTCTAGCTTTTGTAGATCTGCACTCATTATCCTTATGCCCAAATCCATTGCATGTATAACAATAGCTATTGAAAGATTGAAACATCATGCCATTATTGTAACTGCTCATCATCTAATTTTTGCATTCACTAGCTCTATGACCAAATCTATTAAATGTATAGCACTAACCGAGAAATGATTGAACATTCTAACTTTTTTGCTTCTACAATATACAATTTTATGTCCAAACTTATTGCAGGAGTAACAAGACCCATTAAAAGATGGGTACCTTTGTGCATTTGGTTTTTTGATAAGAGGCCATTTGAATTCTTTATTTTGGTTCCAGACCTGTTTGGAATTGTTCTTCTTGTCCTTCTTATTTTTAGCATTGCTCAGAGCCTGATTTTCCTTTGAACTCTCTCCTTTCTCAAACCCTAATCCTTCATTTTCTTTAGAGGCCTTTTGTCCAATAATCATCAAGTATTGTGGAACTCTTCTTGAAATTGTCTTTTTGATTCTTTGCTTTCTCTAGATCTGATCTCAAGGTCACAATCTCTTGTTCAAGCTTTGAACATTCTTAAAATTTACCTTTCAGTTTGACTTTAGGTAGTCTTCAACTTGTTTTCCTTCTTCAACTCGCACTTTCAAATTGTTGATAGTCACATTTGATAGCTTGAGCCACTCATTTGTTTATTTGACTCTTTCTATAGCCTTCATGAGTTCCTCTCTCAACTTCTTAATACATTCATCTACATCACTAAGATCCTGTTTCAAATCTCTATTCTCAGCATCTGCTTTATCCATGTCATTAAGAGATGACTTAATTTCTCCTTCTATATCAACTTCACAATCTTCTAAGTTAGTGAACCCTTTAGGGATAATCTCTTTTGGAGGAAAATGATACTTCCTTGTAGCCACATTTTCAACCTCCAAGATCTACCTCAACAATCAATCCAATCGAAGGAACCAAGCTTTGATAACAATTGTTGAACTCTCGAAATACTGAGAGGGGGGTTAATCAATATTCACTAAAATTCATTTACTTCATCAACTTTGAAAATTTATTCAATGCATCACATTAAACTTGTAGTAATAGAAAGGAACATAGAAAGCATGCATCACATCAAAGAGCACCAAAACACTAGATTTTATGTGGAAACCCCAAAAAGGGAAAAACCACAGTGAGGATTAGCTCACAATATATTATAATCAGTTATAAGATATTATAGAATGGCTCACTGACAAGTGGAATCACTATCCAAAGGAATCACTATCCAAAATAGAAGAAATGACTCACTACTAGGATAGAAAAGAGAGTGGCTCATTGCTAGAGATCAAACTGATACAATGCATCTACAATATGTTAGAGATAGTTCTAATTAAGCCCTATAAACTAACTTAACACACTTCATGCTTCACAGCTATCATACTCTGCTCTATCACATTACACTTGCATCACACCTTGTCACTTTCACATCAATACATTCACTCTACTACTTTCATACATACAACATCAAAATGATCTTACATTTATATGCATTCCATCCATAAATACTTACAACATCAATTAGGTCGGCCGAATTAGATGTACCTTGCAATAATCTGTTTACCCAAAACTTAACCACACACACCTCACAGAATAAAACAAAATATGTGACACATCAAAATAGGTTGGTATGACCTATAATTACTCTCATAAGTCTAATCCATACATCCTTTAATTCCACACGCCCTCAAATCCTTTAGGTCAGCACCATTGGTGAAGTAACAATAGAATGAACCAACTATTCATTCACAACTCGAAACGTTGACTTCCAAAATACTTGCCACTTGGAGCATACAAACTTCTAATAGTCATAAAAATTTCCTCAAAACCACATAGCATAAAAATCATGTGGTAGAATGTGGAGCATTCCAATTAGGTGTTGTCACTGTAACTCTTCCATATCTAGAGTGATGCACTGTCAAATCTAACTTCAATTGTAGAGGACTTCAAGGCTTGAAACGTTGGATTTAGATTCCTCCAACATGCACCAAAATTACCTTAAAACCACATGAAAATATTCTTCATGGTGGAGCAATGTAGACCACAAACAAGTTCTTTGAACACTTAAAAGCTATATTCTAGATATCAGACAATTTATCCAACACATTTGATCTGCTTCAGACCAACACTTCTTCAACTGCGCAATGAGTTGACATCATTGACAACACCATATTCAATCATGCTTATCAAACATCAACTATACATCAAATGTTGATACCACAACAATGTTGACATCAATGACAACAACATAGTAACATTGAATCTACCATACATCTAGGTTAATCTTCTCAATGACAAACCAAACTTTCAACAAACAAGGTTAACTTGCTTCCAAGTTAACCTCAAAAAAATTTATTATAATGTGATACTTAAATGTAATCCTAATGTATGGTGTTGCATCTCTGACTTGCTTGGAATGGTTACTTGGATGCTATGTAGTTGAGATATTATTAATTTGTTATTTTTCTACTAGTTGACTTGGAATGTTAGTTGTAATGGAGTTCAAGGAGAAAGGTGGAGTGTGATGATAGTGATTAAAAATTGATTAAAGCTCATTAACACCACTTTCCCACACCTTGGTGCTAGAAAAGAGAGTGGAGAATCTTTGCATGTTAGGTGGGGCCCATAGTATGTATTGGATTGCAAAATAGAGTGCTACTTTGGGGATGTGTGCCCACTCTTTGCATGAGTCAAAGAGGCTTGGGAGTTATGTTTTCTATTTATTGAAGAATTGATTTGTCACATAGGGTATTGAGTTTTTTTCAAACCATTGTTATGTTTGTGTAATTAATATTTAATTACACTTGCATAACTTTACTAAGGTAATATTTTAATTCCTAGGTTAAGGGTCACCTTAGAATAGTGGTTTACACTTTCTAAGAGGAAGGAAAATTTGGCTTTTTTCCATTCCTCAAATGAAATGGGTTCGGCCGAACCCAATGGTTCGACCAAACCATTTCATTGGTTCAGTTGAACCATTGGGTTCGGCCGAACCAATGGTTCGGATGAACCAATGAATGCCCAAATTAAAAAATAATATTGAAGTGGGTTCAGTCGAACCTTGGTTTGACCGAACCCCTTCAATATGACAAAAACAAAAAAAAATGTTTCATTTTCACACTTTTACTGTGTTCTTTTACCAGTCACTGTCTCCCTGGTGCGTGCGGCGAATAGAGACGGCGACCAAACAAAGTTTCTCTCACTGGCGAAAGCAAATTTCCGTTCCTCTCTTCAAATTTCATCATTCCAATTTGCATATCAACCACTGTTGAGCACAAGGTATTTAAAATTCAATTTTTTTAGAGTTCAAAATGCATGTATTTGTTTAATTTCGAAACCCTAAATGCAATTTTTTAAAAATTTGTTGAATTCAAATTGCACTTGTTTGAAAGTTTTTAAAGCATTTTCAATATAGTATTTTGCTTCCCCTTTTTGCATAATCCAAGGGTTTGAGTAAGGAAAAATGAGTTTCCTCCCAAAGTTAGTGCAAAAAAACATTATAATGGCTCTCAACATAGTCTAAAAAATGGAGATAAATAAATTCCTAAAGACTAGAAGTGTAGGGGTCAAGGTCACAAAATAATTTTAAAACTACAAATTTAGGGTCAAACTTGTAGATGAAAATGCAAATTTCATACATGTAGGAGTGAACCATGAAAGTCATAGCTTGGTTTGTTAAGGTGTCATAATATTAAATCTTATAAAAAATCAAGAATCATATCATTGATTATGTACATTACAATAAAATATCTCCATATAACAAATGAAGCTAAAAACCCTAACCTTCTTTGTGATTTCTATAGTGTGCTTGCTACATGAGTAATTTTTTTTATGAAAACCTTGTTTAGGAATGAAAATATCCAATCCCTTATGCTTCTAAACTAAAGTTTGCAATGCTTATGGTTCTTTTGGCCTTATAGATTCTTGAATCATTTTATAATATAAAACCTACATATAACCTACTTTGGCTCTAATAATTGTAAACCCTTTAGGAATTCTAAATTGTTGCATCTTGTCTTGATTTTCCCACCATTGTTATTCCTTTTGAAATTTTTACAAATTAGGCAAAGAATCCTTTCACTTATATAACGGATCCTTATATATGTTCTTAAAATTATTTAAGGTCTTATGACTTAATCTAAAATAAAGGCATATACAGATCTCTTGCAATTGTAACCTCTTTACTAGTGTTCAAACATATTTGATACCTTGATGGCATGACATAGATGATGTTGCTTGATATTGCTTTATCCATGGATACCCAAGTAAAATATGAGATACATCTAAAGAAGAAAGAATATGACATAGAATAAGAACTTCCCTCATCTTTTAGACCAAAAAATTAAGGTAAAATAATGTATCATATAGTTTCAATCAACATATCATTAGTCAATTTTAAATAAACCCTCAAATATGCATATGCTTGTTGATAAAATATGATAAAACAAAAATTATTCAATGCATACATTTTATTGGTGAGTAAGATCAATAAACACACCCTTACATGGTTCATGATCCACACAAAACCAAATGACCATTATAATTATTTGGTAATATCTCACAATGTGAAAAAGGTGTCAAAAAAATTAGCATACCTAAATCGTAAATTGACTTGTCATAAAGTGGGTGGGTAGCTTAGTGGTGGAGATTTGCATCCTAACTAGTTCATGGAAATTTCAACATGGTACCTAGAGCCAAGCTAGGTGCATTTGACACCTATGTTGTGGATCAAGGGAGTGTGTGTTGGAGAAATGATACACACCTAAGCCATAAAAAGACTCATCACAATGTGAGCCATTAGCTCAATAGTAGAGCATCCTAACACCAAATGGGAGGTCCTAAGTTTGAATACTAGTTAGTCCATAGAAATTTCTATAAAAGTCAATCACTAGTACATAAGAAGAAGAATAAGTACCTCTTTATAATTTTATTAATACCAACAAATTATCATTCTCACATACATAGGTGAATCAATGATTTCAAGCTCTGGGCTAACATGTATATGTACCTCAATCTCATGACCCTATAAAACCATTTTATTAGATTTATTTAGTGTGGTAAATATTTAAATTTTCATTAGAGGAACACCTGAAGGATTGACCCTAATATTAACCCTCAACCTAATTCTTTTTTTTATCAATCCCAAATCCTTAATTAATTATTCTCATCCCATAAAAATGTTGATATAATTATACCACCTTGTAATTTAATAACAAAATTTTTCTCATTATATCTTTTGGGAATAACTTTAGATTTTATCTAATGGCCTAATAGTGAAGTGTAATCATGCAAGACTAAGTAAATTTTGAAGCACATTTTACAAAGGAAAAAGTTGGAGGCTTTAGAGTCATAATTATATTAGAAACATTTATAATGTATAGTTTGTACAATGGTCATTTCCATTATTTTTTAGCATCCTTTGAAATAATTTTTCTTTTCACCCCATAAGGTAGGATGATGTAGATGAAGCATTAGAAGATCCATAATTAAGTGTGGTAGCCTCTAACAACTTTAGTTCTTAACATTCATTCACTTGCACATGCAAATGTTAAGAATGTATATACTTTGTAGATCCTTGTTTACACCAAAAATATAAAATAATAAACTTCAATCTAATATCTCAATATTTGCATTGACCAATTTCAATATTAAAAAATAGACCCAAATGGAAGATAATACTATTAAATTTCATGGGAAGAACTTAGCCAATAACTTATCATCATACACAAAATCCAAATATGTAGCACTAAAGAACTTTGAATGTGTCATGAGATCTCCTTTAACATTGTGCATCTCTAAATCTAGGATCCAAAAATCCAACAAAAAATGGATATGTAAAATTTTCAATAGAAATTGAATTGTGTTTGATTTTATATATGTATGTCTTTTTGTTTCCATTAGGTAAGGAATCAACATTACCTTCATCTCAACAGTTTCTTAAACATTAATGTCAAGGGTAGATAGAGGCACACTCAGGATTAAGGACAAGGAATGAAAGTGGCAAGATGAGAAATGGAAGGTGGTGTATAAATTTGTCGATATAAATAAATGAGTGTGGTGATAAAGACTTATGTGAGGAATATCACAGTGAGGGGAACATGGGAAGTGTAAACAAAACTAATGAGAACTAATGTGGAGACAAGAGAACTATGTGCATCATAATAAGTAAGCATGAGATGAGATCTAGGAAAAAGGAGAGGGTAAATTTGGGGAGATTTGGTGGAAGGAGAAATAAATTGCATTATAAGATAGATAGGAGTAAAACAATAAGGAGGAATACATGAAGAAGAAGCTTGGGATGGAGGGAAAATGGCACATCACTCAAAGGGATTGTTGAGCTTATCATTTTACCTATTTAACTTTAAGTACTTTCTTTCCACATGGCTTATTAATCAACATAGTATATGAAGGAGATCAATCATTGTACTAGGATTAATATTACTAGCCAAATTTGCAAGATCCAAAGAAAGGTTGTGTGCATCAAAGCTATATCTTGATTACTATTTTCTCAACAAGGGCCTCATGGTCAAATGATTCTTCTCCATTATGATAAATTTAGTATCATGCATATTCCCAATCATACCAATTTTAGCTTGATTCACAACCATGGTGGGATTGAACTATGACTTCTTACTAGGAAAAGAGGATGATTTTGGTATTAGAAGGAAATAAGGATCGAACAATGTTTAGATTTGATTAAGAAATTAGACAATGAGAAAGCACTTAAATCTAAAAACTAAATAAGATTCAAGAAAACCTTTAGACTACTTGGGTATCAAAGAATGATTTACATAATAAAAAGTTGAAAATCTACAAATAGAAATACCAAGTTACAAAAACAAGAATAATCGTTATGGTAATAGAAAGAGAAAATGCTTCCTCTTAAAAAACATAACATTAAGTACCAAAACATGATTCAAGTACCAACACATTCAAGTACCAAAACATTAAGTATGATGATTGGGATGAGAGGATCAACTTGGGGAGGATTATTATAACATCATTGGTTGGAACTTTTTAATTTCATCTCTTTGTGTTTCGTGTTGTTTTTAATATTTTTAATTAGAGTGCAGATGGTGTTAATATACATTTAATGATGCATTTCAAAATTTATTTAGTAAAGGTCTCATTTTGTACATCTTCAAAGTAATTGTATAAAAATTTGGAATATTTTGGTTAATACATCTTATTGGAAAACCATTCATTGAAATTTTTTGAAGCCCACAACCGAATGGTTTGTGATGACCTCTTGCCTTCAAAAATTTCTATTATGCTCGTCAATTTCAAACCATTTTGGGGTTCTTGAATGTTTTTAAATTTTAACAAACTCATTACAAAAAGATGGATTTCTTTTTCTTTTTCTTTTTCACATTTAGGTTCTCTCTTCTTATGTAATTTGGAGACACATTGAATTTCATTGGTTCATGTGAGATATTTATAACAAGTATGCAATAAAGTCAAACTTTATTAGATTTGATTCAAGTAATATGACACATTTATTTTGCTTTCCAATCTATAATTTTTCGATGTTCTCAAGGCTATATAATTGAAGTTCATTATGTTAACAACTATTAGATTAAATATTTTTATCCCCAATTATTTTCAAATGATTTTATTCTTTAATCTTTGTATTCTTATTCTTTCTTTCATCGTTTCATTTAAAATTTGAACCATTTAAGGATGCTATGTTATAGATTATAGTTGTCTTCCAATTCTTTTAAATTGTTAATGGTATGATATTATTGATGAGTAGATGAATTGATTACAATTCTGACACTGAATTTATATTCTTTTGCCTAGATATATTGTTACCAAAGTCATTGTTTTTAAGTTTCTGTATATATATAACATGGAAAATATGAATCAGCATATTTCCACACGTAGTAGAATATTTATTTGCAAATACTAGTAATGAGATTAAAAAATTGAAAGATTCATTAGCATAGGGTGCAAACCCGAGGATATATAGTGAACCATGCATGTTAATATTGCATAGTCTAGAAAAACTAAAAGATGAACTTGAGAGGACTAGTGCATATTCCCCAGATAGAGTGGCTACTATTCTTTCCCACATGTGGGAAGTATAGTGGCGTTCCTTAAACCAATACAAGATAGTGTCACAAAGAAATGATAAAAAGCCACTTGTTTTCCATTTTATCAAAATGTGTGTAAGGTTAGGGGATACCAGGTCACTAGATGTGTCAATCATGCTATGGCCCCATTGATCTACCCATGATTTCTAGCATGGTATACCC
>VDFB02106038.1:0-32621 GCA_007258455.2 Sequoia sempervirens
TGCTAGTTGGTAAGAATTTGTATTCATCATGCATGCACGGTATGATTTCAACTGTTGTTGTGTTTGTGAAAATCAAGATGCAGTCACAATCACCTCTGTCATAGTCTGTCTTTGGTGCAATTTGAAAATTTGTAATGCATATAGCTGTTCCAGGAACTATTTTTGATTCATGTTGTTTTACAAGGACACCAATTACATTGATAGTAATTGTCATTTCACCTTTTTCATCAGTTAAATCCGCACGAAGAACTTCTTTTGTATTGTTTTGTTTGTCAAGACTTGTTTTGTAGACCACAATTACATCTCCTTCAAATATATTTCCTCCCTTGTGCGAGTGAAGTTCTTCAATTGATACTGTATTTTTCTTCTTGCTTTTGGATCTGCAATGTTTACATCAGTTGAATTTATTGTTTTCAAGAGTAATTTGGATAGTATAATTGAACATAGACAATGCTTTTCACCTTTTTGATATTTGTTGAATGGTTTTCTGGCTTGTTTCGGCTCTCTTGCTTGACTCCATTGTTAGCTACAAGAAATACTGATAATGTTAATATTTTTAAAAAGATACTAAGTGGATTTGAATTTGTCATTTGTTTCAATGTTTATATAAATAGGATCATGATCACTCCAATATGCTTCTGATTTGTAAATAGAACAAGGTTTTGCATTTATGTTACACCAAATATGATCAATTAGTGGCTTGTTGACATGGTTTAATTTATATAACATAAAATTCATTTTAAAATTGTGCATGTGATTGGATAGACAATTCTTTCGTGCATTATCCACTGACATATCAATGTTGAAGTCGCCTACAATATATAAAATTGATGTTAAATTGATAGAGGAGAATACTTGATTTGTGATTGTTATAATTTCTGTTACTGGTGTGGTGGGTCTTGCATATAGGTTACATATGTTGATCTCATCACTTGGCAAATTTATTGTTATTGTTATAGCTTCTACATTTGTTGTTTTATGTTGCACTGTTTGTGAAATTGATAGATTTTTTCTAGTAAATGTTGTTACACCATGTATGTGATTTGTTGAGAAATGATTAAAATTTTGGAATTCATTATTATGTTTTGATAGTTGCATATGTGTTTCTTGTAGACAAATAATATCCGTTGACATCATTTCATGGTCGCTAAGCATGTCTTCGATATGTACAAGCAGGTTACGAGTATTGAATGTGGTTAGTAGTAATTGTTTGTCGCTATTGCTTTGGAGATGGTGATTTTCAAACTCCCAAATTGATGTTGATTGTAGGTGTGACATTTCATTAATTACTTTTTTTTTCACTTTGAAATGGTTCTGTGTTAGAGGTCTTATCAAGAACAATGTGTCAATTGTTCGTGTACGTGATAGTGCTGTATATGCCAAACCATGTTTGTTTATGCCTGATGGATCAAATGCTAATGCTTGCATTGTAAGGCCTTGTGATCTATGAATAGTACGAGCACATGCTAGTTGTATTGGAAATTGTTTTCTGATTGTCAATTTTTTTTGGTTGTATAGGTTTTTAGTAGGCTTTGCAATGCGAAGTATGGGTGTCCAACTTTTGTCTATGCACTCACTATAACATTGCACTAGTCTTTTTGCTTGTCGATGTCCAACTTTTGAGTCAGTGAACTTGATCCAAACTATATCGAAATTAGTGTATTTTGTGTATGCTTGGAATGTTCCATCTGATCCATTGACAAGCCCATCTTTCGTGTCGTAATTTCCAGCATATATTTCAACTAGCATATTAGGTTTTAAGAGTATCTGAGATGGTAGATTAATTGAGTGGTCATAAAACATAATTGTATTAGAGTTGTCATCATGTTCATCAATTGCATTCAATATAATTACCTCTCCTTGTGTGATGGATAACATGTTTTCATTGTGTTTTTCCACATCTTTCCTTCTGTAGAAGAGGAAAGGGAATGTTGGGTCCATTGGCGGTGAGCGCAAACATTTTTTATTTAAATACTCCAAGTCTTGAATTGTCTGGGATCCAACTCGGATTCTATTGAGTATTGAAACAAATTTCTCATCTTTTTGTCGCATTGTCAATTGCAGTGCATAGCATTTTATATTTTGTTTCCAAAGCTATAAGGCATTAATTCATTTAATGTTTGAGGATTCTCAAATACTAGTGCATCTTGTACAGGTTGTACTTGGTAAAGATCACCACAAAAAATTGTATCTAGATTTCCAAAATAGCTAGTGGGGGTTTGCATTATGTCTCGTAAACGTTTGTCAATGGAACGTAGAAATCTTGAACCCACTAGAGAAATTTCGTCTATCAATACCACACGGAGTTGTTGATAATGCTTTGAGATAGCATCCAATGTTTCAGAACTCAATGGGATGAATTCTGACTTGTTAAATGGCATGTGTAATGCTGAGTGAATTGTCAATCCACCTATGTTATATGCGGCTTTTCCTGTATAAGCAAGTATCAGTCCTTTTGGTTTATTTGGATCATTCTCAATAGATGAGTTGTATATGCAAATAAGTGTTTGATATATGGCTTTTGCGGTAAATGTTTTTCCCATTCTAGCACCTCCTGTTAAGAACAAGTGTAATGGTGCTTTGATGTTGTTTATTTTTTTCAATGCGATGTCTTTTACAATTGCTTGTTGTTCTTTTTTTAACATTCGTCTTAATTTGTAGTACTCAGAATTGTCTATTATTTGAGGATGTTTTGCAATTTCAAATTTGTTTTGAAATATTCTATTTGTTTTGTTGATTTTTTCTGTCTCAATATCTAATTGTATATTATATTGTTCTTTCATCTGCATATGATTTTCAGTAAGGCTTTCATTTTGATCAAGATCATTGTTTGTGTTGATTTTGTCTACCGCTTTTTCAATGTCGCCCCACATAGGGTTGACTTTGTAGTTGTATTTTATGTGATTTGATGTAATGATATTTTCATGATACAAATAAGCACTATGCCATGTTTGGAATCCATTTTTAAGTGATTTTTCACTTTGTGTAAATGGCACATATAGTAGTAATTGTTCTCTACAATGGTTTTCTAAGTCAATATGTTTGTTGAAGTTTACAAAAGGTATTATACTTGCTTTAGTTTTACTTTGTAATTTTTTTCCATGTTTTCTATAATTGGAAACAAAATCTGCAAGACAAATGTGTGATAGTGTTGTTGGTCGTGCTAGATAGTAATCTATCAACGATTTTGATGTTACGTTTTCTGAATCATCTGGTTCTTTGCTCAATTGTTTAGTTGATTTTAAGACAAATGTTCTTTTGTCCTCATTTCTTGTATCAATGAATACACATTTTCTTGAACTATAGTTTAATGGGAGTGATAAAGCAATGTGTGCTGCTTGTTGCGAAGACATTTGTTGTAAATTGAGTAATGCGTTTCCTAGTTTACTAATCATATTTATTGCATCGATACTATTTTGTTCATGCTCTTTACGAATTATTTTGAATGCATTTGTCATTGACTTGTCTACTTTTGTCATATACGAGCTACAATACATAGCTGCTGCATATGCATTCAATACAAATTGTGCATCTGTATTTGCTTTCCATATTTCAGGCATTGTTCTAGCAAAACTATTATTCCATATGTCAGATGGTTTCCTTTTCAAAAATATTGTTGGCCTATGGATTGTAGACTTGATGGCAATTATGTATTCATCTTCAGTAATATTCATTTCATCTATGAACATTTGAAATGAGATTGATTTGTCATAGTTTGCTTGTTGTAAAGTGGAAAGTATTCTTGATGCTGTTGAAATCACATTTTCATCATTGGTTTTAGTTGGTTCCAAAATTGTAGTTTTTTTCATTGGCAGGAGCGGAAAATTATATCTACAAGTTTGTTTCTTCGACCTTCGACATTGTTTCGTGTGGTGATGTTTGTGTATTGTAGCTATATCTGGATGTAGATGTTCAGTGTTACAAGTAATGTAGTTATCTACAAAATGTTCAATAGTTATGTTACTATCTCTTTCGTAAATTGGTGCTTGTCTAATCCACAAGAGGAAATGATCATGCTCATTTCCACGATTTTGAAATTCGGTTATGGAAAAATAATCTGAAATGGTTCCAAAAAAGGAATTGTCTGTTAATATTAATTTCTTCATTGCATTAATTCTATGCCTATAATAGCGTGCACATGTAATCGGATCTCTTCGAATCAAATGAATTCTTCTATCTTCGATTGTACTATTTGATTCTTCATGGTTGGTTGTTTTTTGATATGTGCGATGTAGTTCTTCAAGCGTTTTGGTTAATGGTTCCCAATATTGTTCAACACTTGTAAATGTAACAAAAAAAGTTGGTGGTCCAAGTTGTCTTATCATCGCAAATAGATTTTTTTTTAGTTGATGCAAATAATCTGGAGATATTCTTATTTTTTTGAAATCGACATAACCAATGTCGGATTTAAGAATATTTTCTAAATTAGGTTTATGTTTCACATCTTTTGCTAGTAGCCTTCTCCCTTTTAATTGCCCCTTACGTAATCTCACCCATATTGTGGATAACACTTGTTGTATTAGAATTTTAATGGTTTTGAAGAATAGATTTGTAGTGTGGTAAGCAAATTTCCTATTTGAATGTTGTAATTCCCACTTTACAATTTTTTGATATGAATATCTTTTGACAATGTCCTCATCACGTGGATTGCCAAAGAACAG
Organism: Sequoia sempervirens; assembly: GCA_007258455.2. NCBI lineage: Eukaryota > Viridiplantae > Streptophyta > Pinopsida > Cupressales > Cupressaceae > Sequoia > Sequoia sempervirens. The sequence continues at coordinate 4,662 of VDFB02106038.1, forward strand.
TGTAGGGAAATTCATCTCTTCAGCGTATTTATCTTTAAATATTCCAATTGGATTATTTCCTTCTGTTGGTGCAATTTCTATGATCTTGTCTTGCATTTCATGTATGCACTTAGATTCAGTGAAACCATGTATCAATGTTTCACTAGGTATTTCATTTTCAATATCGCTTTCAACATCGTTGTCGCTTTTATTGTTATCACTTGTTGTGTCCTTTGCACTATCTAGTCGTAGAATTTCAATCCAGTCTTTGTTTATCTCAACATTTTCCATTTTGTATAATTTTTTGTTTGATAATTGATCTAATGCTTTCATTATCATATTTGCACGTACCATTCCTGTTTGGTATGCATTTTTATACTGCAAGCGTCTTTTAAGAGCAACAACTATTGTCGATGTTTCATTCGTTGAACGTGGTAATGCTCGTTGTATGATATCAGAGTTAACTGGTACATTTATAATAGACCCGGTCAAACCTAATTGTGAATTTTTGTATCCTAATTTCCAAATTTGCGCAAATGCAATTCTAAGGGACACTAGTCGTTCTTCTAGTTGTGTCAACATTGCCACATATCCTAATGGATTATTTGTTCGGATGTAATTTGGAGTTGCATATGTTGGTAATTTACATTCATTCAATGATGCTTTACATTTGGAACAAATATAGTTTGTTGTTGTGATTTGTTTATTTGTGGACAAGCTGTAATACATTTTCATTTCTTTGTCTTTCAAAGTTGTAATGTCTTTTTTAAAATGCAACATTTGACAAATTGAACATACATATCTAGGTGTATCTTCAATTTGTTTTTTGAATAATTCAATGGCTGATTTTGAAATTCCTTTTTCTAACTCTGTACATGTTGCAATATTTTTTGAACGTACTTGTTTTTTGATTTTTCGTTGTGAGTTGAGCGTATATTGTTGAATGTTTTCAATTTGATTGAATTCGATCTTGTTGTTTTTGTTGGTGTTTCTAATTAGTTTTTTAATTTGACGAAGTGATGCAATTGAATTGATATTAGTCAAATGTAGTTGATATGATAGAAGTGGCTCAAAGTGTCCATGAAGAGGATTTGTATCATGGAAAAGGATACAGTGTGATTCTCCATTAAATGATTCATTAAAATGCAAATATTTATGCCCGTTCTTACTGACCAAACCTTTATTTGTATGCCTAGCCATTTGGATAGCCATTTAATACAAAATGTGTCTCCCCATAATCCAATTTCTTCATTATTTGTGGTTGGCATAGCTGATTTTTGCATTCTCTGAAAATAAGTTTCAATGTTGTCTATTTTATGCAGTACATCTAATGTATTTGGATGTAATTCATTGTTATATGACCAAGTTGCTTCTTCATCACCTTCTGAATAACATTTTATAAAGTAATCAATTGTTCCGTTGTGTAATTCAGATGAGGTATAGCGATGATTAAGTAGAAATGCTAATGAATCAAAAAGACAATCTCCTACATTGTACTTAAATGTATTAGTTCTAAATAGGCCCTGAATTCTAAGCGCATCATCAATATTATATACTTGACAACGATTCAATAATGTATAATTTTCTACAGCTTTGCATTTGGAACAAATATAGTTTGTTGTTGTGATTTGTTTATTTGTGGACAAGCTGTAATACATTTTCATTTCTTTGTCTTTCAAAGTTGTAATGTCTTTTTTAAAATGCAACATTTGACAAATTGAACATACATATATAGGTGTATCTTCAATTTGTTTTTTGAATAATTCAATGGCTGATTTTGAAATTCCTTTTTCTAACTCTGTACATGTTGCAATATTTTTTGAACGTACTTGTTTTTTGATTTTTCGTTGTGAGTTGAGCGTATATTGTTGAATGTTTTCAATTTGATTGAATTCGATCTTGTTGTTTTTGTTGGTGTTTCTAATTAGTTTTTTAATTTGACGAAGTGATGCAATTGAATTGATATTAGTCGAATGTAATTGATATGATAGAAGTGGCTCAAAGTGTCCATGAAGAGGATTTGTATCATGGAAAAGGATACAGTGTGATTCTCCATTAAATGATTCATTAAAATGCAAATATTTATGCGCCGTTCTTACTGACCAAACCTTTATTTGTATGCCTAGCCATTTGGATAGCCATTTAATACAAAATGTGTCTCCCCATAATCCAATTTCTTCATTATTTGTGGTTGGCATAGCTGATTTTTGCATTCTCCGAAAATAAGTTTCAATGTTGTCTATTTTATGCAGTACATCTAATGTATTTGGATGTAATTCATTGTTATATGACCAAGTTGCTTCTTCATCACCTTCTGAATAGCATTTTATAAAGTAATCAATTGTTCCGTTGCGTAATTCAGATGAGGTATAGCGATGATTAAGTAGAAATGCTAATGAATCAAAAAGACAATCTCCTACATTGTACTTAAATGTATTAGTTCTAAATAGGCCTTGAATTCTAAGTGCATCATCAATATTATATACTTCACAACGATTGAATAATGTATAATTTTCTACATCTATGATTTCTTTTGCTTTTCCTTGTATATTTTCTATTTTTCTCTTCATTTATGTGAGGAAAAAAAGATTTGTTCACAAGTAAAGAACAGAGGTTTGATGTACCTGATATTTTTATGGAAAGAACACTTAGTAGTTGTGCTTGTATTTAATGTGTATAATAATAGTTTGAGGATCTTCTCTTGTTGCTTCAGGGTCTGCAATACGAAAATGTGATTGTTATTAATTTTATGGAGTTCAAGTTGTAACATATTAAGTTTATTGAAATTATATATATATATTTTTATTATGCAAAAACTATGTAAATCTACTCATGTCTATTTCAAACTTAACATATGATTATATAAAAAATATCTTTTCTTCACATTCATATCTATTATTCTTCATAGTATGTAGAAGTTGTCACATGACTAATTTACTTTTGCAAGATGAGATAATCAATAAATCAAATATCTTTGTTTTAACTATGCTATGTAAACAACAAATATGAAATCTATACATTGAATTGTTCACATATGTATTTTGTTAAAGTAATTCTCATTAAATTTATATATTTTGTAAACCTTGTATGAAGTTTGTAATCCATATTTAACATACATGATTATGACAAATAATATGATATTTAATCTCTTACATATGATGTAGAATCCATATACAAAACTATTTAGCTGCATTCTTATTTGGATATCAAGTATTCACAATTTTCTACTTTAGCTTTCATAGATTGTATAAATGACATACTAAATATGATTATTCTAACTACATCTAATTATATAAATTGGATTTGTATTGTAGTGGAAATTTATATAGAACAAGACGTTTGTTACTTTATAAAGATGATAAATGATATATTGCAAAATGCATTCATACTACAAAACATTTGAGACTCTAAATTATTGTTCTGACAATGTCACCCTATCTAGACAATTAGATATGCACATTTAGAAGATTCCAAAAACATAAGAAAACTATTGGTAAAGTTTATCATAAGAATACTATGCTTCAAATTGTATTGTTCAATACGAAAAACAAAACATATATGGAATTGTGCGAATTAGATAGAGCTTCCCTATGGAGAAGAAACATTAACAACTTCCTTAGAAGCAATTGTATCTAAAGTGAATGCCGATACTGGAGATGTGGCAGGAGCTGGAGGAGGAACATGTTTCTTCATGTAAATAGATGTACAAGTAGTATCAACTTCATACAAATTGCTAATATCATAATTGATATTGTTTTGCTCCTTTCTCTCAAAACTGTCAATTGCAAATCGAGAATGTATCAAGAATGGGAATGTATCTTGACTTTCAATTTCTTTCAGAAAATTCAATTTCTTAGTATTCATTGTTGAAGTCATATCATTTTTGGAACAACTAACTAGAATAGGGCTATCAGTAGAGCTAATATTGGGCTCAAAGCATGGCAATGAAGATGGGCTTGCAAACTTGGGATTTTGACAAAAGATATCAAAATTGACAGATTCAAATGTACTTGGAAAAGCCATGCCAAAGTTTGTAATAGAATTATCAAAGATATAGTCTTGCAATGGTATTCTAGTATCAATATTGGTACTACAGATGACACTAATATCTTTTGGATCAGAAATAGGAAGATCTAATTTGTTGTAATGATGGTCAAGAAGGGATTGATTGTCATCCATCATATTTGGAAAACATTGTATATCATTAACAATGTTCTCTTGAGAACTATTGTTATCAGTCATGCGATCTGATCCTACTTCTTCTATTCTTAAACTGCTTGAGCTCTTCTGAAGCAAAGTTTGTTTCACAAATTTACTGGATTGTGATAAGTATCCTACCTCTGAATTGGTATAGTTGAAATTTGTCTTTGCCTTATTTCCTTTAATGGATATTGCAGCGATATCATAAGCATAGGCAGCTTGTTTAGCAGTTACAAAACTTCTCAGCCATTGTCATTTTTTCAATTTATTATTCCAAATTTCTGCAATGTAGCTACCCCAGGGACGCTGCCTAACACCTCTATATGACCTAATTTTTACAAATTGTTTAGACTCAACATAACTCAAACATAGCTCTTTGTTTTCCTCTACTTTCTCTTTGCATCGATCAGATGCACACTGTTTTCCAAATATATTCTCTGACTTCTTTTCTTTTATTCTCGATTCAGGTTCACATAATTCAATAGTAGGTTCCTTTGACAAGTCGCTAGATGATTTAGAATCGCTATAGAGGAAATTGGTGATTGCATTCTTTCCTGCAATTGCAATTGCAGCTTTATCATAAGCTTGGGCTGCTTCTTCTGCACTGTCAAAAGTTCCAAGCCATTGTTGCTTCTTTAAGTTGGGGTTATAGATTTCTGCACCATAACTACTCGATCTTTTTCTGACACCTTTGTATCTTTTCTCCATTGCTTCGTTTAATTTTCTAAAGCACAATTGACACCTTGTCAAAACATTTCCCTATCTAACATATATGCATTTCTAATGTTTTATCAAGTGCAAATTGAACTTTCTTAATGCAAATTTGATAACAAACAATTACGTATAGGAAACACAACATAGATCAGAATAGAATAAATTCACAACTTATTTATTTATCTAAAAGTCTTTACCATATTCATAGAGTAACTGTATTTTATTTCTAAGAAATAGTCAAATGCCAAATATATAAAATATGAGTAATACACTTGCTACAGCTAATATTATAAAATGAGATGTTTTTTTTACTAAGATGAGCAATGCAAAGAGGATCAACATTTCTGTTATCAAAATTGCAAATCCCATTATCATCATCTTGTCATAGCCATTGTCAACATTTGTATTCCTTTTGCATAATTTGCTCATTCTGTTGCCTTGATGTCCTTCAGCTGCAAAAGATGATGGTTTTAAATATGCATTCTAATGACAAATTGCTTTCTCAAAAATGAGAAATTTTCACAATTCCAATGACATAACTCCTAGATTGTTTTTGTCAATACAAAGAAATCTTAGGAAATTAAAAAATTTCAACTATGGCCCACTTTGAAATCTGATGTGAAAATGCCTTTGATGATGGTTAAATACACTGGAACAAATACTAGTAGTAACTCCACAGACCTAAAAATTCTAGAAACAACACAAAATTTATTGTTGTGAAGAAAATCACACCGTGATATATATAAACCGCACAGCAGACGGATTGAAGACCTAAGTCAAGTGCGTTGTAAACATTCCAGATGTTAAACATATGTTCAAGTCCTATTGGAAGTGCTTTATTCATTTTCTACTGTCGACTGTGCTAACAGCTGTCAAGTTTGACCATAATTTTATCTTTTGTTTACCTCAAGCCTTTTGATGTTCTTCAACAAAAGACACTATAAATTCATATTCTGAGAAGCATATGTATTATATTTCATGACACAATACTCTTTACAACATAGTGGTCAATGTGAGCTTCTCTATCTATGATCATGGCCATTACACTTGTAAGGCAAACCAATTATTTCAAGTCTCTTGTAGATTGAAACTTCATGACACGATACCCTTTATGCCATAGTCATCAATATGAGCTTGTGTAGCCATCATAAAGGTGCTTGACACACATATATTGCATTCTTTGCTATATTTTTTCATTCACACTAATTGTCATCTTCTATTTTTCTCGAGGACAATTTTCGCAAATACATGGATAGATGTTGGTACTGAAATACCATTTCCTCAATATTTAATGAACTATGGTTTGCATTCTTCAAATATGTAACATCATGTTTACGATATAGATAGTTGCATTGGACAACTTTTATTTCAGCCAAAACATTTTTAGTATTAAACCATGTTGCATATACTATCAACTTCAATAGGATTTTAAAAAGCTCGTCGAAGCTTGCAGGTCTTGATTGCCAACAGCCAGCAGGGGAGCTCACAACTAGAGGTTACCTTAGATGGGCTTGGAAGAATCAATTGCGATGATCTCTAAGCTTTCATCTGTAGTTTTGTGTTACTGTTTTTGGGAAAGTGTTGATTTGATTTCACTCTCAACAGAAGGTGTGATCTGGATTTGGCTCTCAGCTCATTCTGTGATCTGTTGAAGGCTACCGTATAGATCATATTGTCCATCTCCTATTAACTAGAGAATGTTGTTTGGCACCACCCCTTTTTATTTTTCTGATCAAGATATCCATATTAATATCATGTACCAGGCTTCAGCTCAGTTGATTTCTCAATAGCTTTTTTGTGTAATGCACTGGCATATTCTGGATGCAACGAACAAATCAATCCGTGATAAGCTGGTCACTATGGTCTTCATTTTGACATTCTCTAAGGATGATTATCTTAGAAATATTTCTTAATAAGATTAGAAAGAAAATTTAGCCGTCCTTGATTTTTGAATTTCACTCGATTCATATTAAGAACACTGTGTTTGTGTTAGCAGGATTCTTGATCTAGTTTGTATATACAATCTCTTCTATTTTGTTGGCAGGATACTGCATGTGTGACTTTTTCTAACAGGCAAATGGGTATAACAATAGAGAATACATGAACAACAGTCATGTAATGGTTGAGGTATTATATATGCTGTTGTATTATATAAGGCTAGAGAAAATATGAAAAGAGAGAGTAGAGTAGAGGAAATGAGTTAGAAAGAAGCAATCCATGACAGCTTGTAAAAGATTGTAATATTGAATAAATAGAAGACCAATGTGCAGTATGAAATCTAGTGCCCCCACCCTCCTTTCTTTGTTCAATGTATGCTTCACTTCTTTCTATATATTGAAGAAATCTGCCATAACCATGAGCAGCAATTTGCCACTTTCTCGCATACTGGTTTCTTTTGCTCAAAGCTTCTATAAAGATATATAATATAAACTAATAGGTGAAGCAAGTTTTAAGACCTTACCAGTAGTAGATGAACGGTAACTCAATCCTCTCACAAATACTTTTGGGTGGGATGGGAAGCAATAGCGAAGAGATTGGATATAAACTGAAAGGGAGTGTAGATTGGTGTAACAATGTAAATAGGATATTTGATGTTCTTTATTTGGGTTATCCACAAAATAGTCATGTCCAAAACATCTTCCTATCGCACTTCCAAAGCCTTGATAAAAGACTAGGATTGGGTCTGCTATGAAAATATTACATTGGACTAGGCCTGGCAGAAGCCACAGGTGAATTTGACAGAAGAGGCATCCCCCAGACATGGCATCTAAGCTGAAGATTGCCCCACACAGATATTTTACCAAATAAAGACAAATGCCACAAGCTTACTTGAGATAGGTATGAAGCTTTGTAACAGACTCTCCACTTATATTGGAAATATCATTGCTCCATTTTAACTTTCAAAGTTTAATTTTCATCATGTAGAGTACTAAACAGCTAGCGGTCCAAGATATTGATTGGCTATTTGTTCAGGCCATTATGATATCAACTTCACCAGAAACAGGCTCAATGTCAAACATATCAAAGCCTTTATAGCTCTAGTAAAATAAAATATAGGAATAGCTTTATATTTACTTTCATAGTTAGTGGAAGATAATATCAAACCCATGAGAAATGGCACCAGGCACACCATACTGGACTAGGCCATGTCGAAGGCCCAGGTGAATTTGACAGAAAAAGCACAACTCAAACATGGCATTTAAGCTGAGAATTGCCCTGCATGGAGATTTTAATTTTTATCAAATCAAGACAAGTGCTACAAGCTTACTTGAGATATGTATCATTGCTCCATTTTAAATTTCAAACTTTCATTTTCGTTATGCAGGGTACTAAGCAGCTAGTGGTCTAAGATATTGATTGGCTATTTGTTCAGGCCATTATGATATTGACTTCACCAGAAACAGGCTCAAAGCCAAAGATCTTCAAAGCCTGTACAGCTTTAGTAAAAAAATAAATAGGAATAGCTCTTTATTTACTTTCATAGTCAGTTCTCACTGTTGTTTGCTGTAGTACCCAAGAGAATGAAATATTATGAGAATTAATCTTATCTGTTATTGTGAAAGCAACATCTAATAATAATGAATCTGCAATTTGTAGGACCAGCCAGGCTATGCTTCAAAGGACCAGAAAATGGGAGGCAATAGGACAAAGTAAAATTTGTACCACTGTACTCAGTTTTCAGAAGTGACTGCAGCTTTAAATTGTGTAATTAAATTTCAATGAACTCATTTTCCATAAGTGTTTGCAGCTATTGCAAAGGATAATTTTGTCATGCATCATCGGAAAATCTAATAGTCATACTAAACTCACCTCATCACTATAAGTTGAGATACACATATGTAATAATAAATATTTTGCAAAGATTGATTTAATAACCCTAAAAATAGATTTCTAGCCTACAGAAAACAGTTTCTACCAGTCAAATTTTCTAGCATACTAAGTAGACCTGCTGATAAATAAAAAATCTGGTGGTGAAGAGTCAGGTTTACGTTGCACGAAGCACCCAACACAAGTCTGGTAAAAAATCGTTTGTATTGATAGAAGAAAGAAGAAGCAAAAATTTCACACAAAAATCCTCAACAAACGTACAGCTGAGAATTGCTGTTTTATAATACTAAGCACTAATCTATATACATGTTTGAAAATGAAAATCTTTCCATTCTGACAAATCGAAACAAATACAAAACCCATTCACTAAAACATTCTTTATAAATCTGCAAATATTAACACTATTTTCAATCGTAAAACCATACAGCAAATCTGACAAAAAAAATGCACCTGTTTAAATTTTGAATCAGCGTATTTTCATTGTCGAAGACTGCACAACACTTCAAAAACTCCCAGTGTTTTTCCCACACATTCACAATTTGCAAACTCATAAAATGTATTTATAAAACCTTGTATTTTTTTTGATAGTATGGCAATAAATGAAGATTCGAAGACAATCGTATTATTGAGTTTTTTAATCAAAAAAAATCTTCATACAATCATTTTGTCGGCCGTCAGTTGCAATAATGCAGTCAATAGTCTCCATAGTCAATTGGCACAGGAAAACACACTACCAACTACACCACTCTTCCACTAAAACAATTATTTCGATGCCAAACCATAAAGATGCATTATGCAGTCAATAGTCTCCATAGTCAAGTGGCATAGTAAAAAGCACTACCCACTACACCACTCTTCCACTAAATCAATTATTTCGATGCCAAACCATACAAATGCACTATGCAGGAAGAGTGTTCAAATCCGAATAGATGACAAAAACATAGAATATTCAAATTGATTACATCATCCAAAATATGACTGTAGTCATCGATTGTCCAATAGAATTTGACAAAATGTGTGTGAAAAATATTAAATAAATATGACATAAAAATAAACTTTAGAAAAATTTGTACCCATAGTTTAATTCGTCACTTCTATTGGTTGGTATTTGCAAAAAAATAGACCTAGGTGAAAGCATAAGTATACCTGCCACCGGCAGGAACTAATAATTATATGGATGAATAAAGTTGGGGTTGAAAGCAAATTAAAATTATTCGATCGACGACGATAAATTAAAAAAAAAACCAAATTATTACATATAGAACAAAAATGAGTTGATAGAATCCTTCTCGATCAATGCCACGTCGGTGAACACTCCGAATCAATATTAAACCTTAAATGGACCGAAACTGTTGGATTCCCATGGAATAATACTGTATGGGGCAATCATTATCAACAATGGCTGGGGGCACTTATGAACTGACAATGACATGATAGTGATGGATCAATAAGATGTCGGAAGCATTGTAGGCATTTTAATAGTGGCAACGACAGTAATGATAAGCCTCTGCTCATTGTGACCTTTTATCTCATGAAAATACTCTCAGCTTCTTACAGGGGTTGGAGGATGTCATGGAAGTGTGTCGTCCAGAGCTCAGAGATCAATGTTGCAACTGATAAATACTTTCAACAAATTGAATCACAAAAGTGGTAAATAGTGAATCCGCTTGACTGTAAATATCAGTTTTATGTTATGGTAAGTCTTAATTAGTCTGTACGTTGTAATTTCAATGTTTGTTGAAATAAAATGGTAAAAATTACTTATATTCATATGTGCGTGCAGGGTAGAGTTGTTAAGGTCGTTTAAGTCCAAAACAGAAGGTTTTCAAGGTCGAGGTTTTGGGATTTTAATTATCTTCTACCGCAACAAGCTCTAAATGTTTTTCACGCTCTTGCTTGGCTGGTGTGAATTTCTAAATGTTTGCTGTCGTCACTCGCAAACTTCTCTCTGTTTCCTGGTTTTTGTTTTTCCATATTTCAGTACTATTTAAGAATTTAAAAAAAAAATCATAGAGCAGACGAGATGTTTACAACAAGCCACTCTTATTGTACACTCATATAGATTTTACACACATATAGATTGAGCAGCCATTGAAGCTAAATACATAGCTCCATATCCTTTCACCGGATCAAGTCTTAAGCAACCGAACGGATGTTGGAATCGATGGATGCGAAATTGGTGAAGATCTGGGTGATTGCCTTGCGAGCATGCTGAGGCCATAAATTCCTCATCACAGTAATATCGTTTCCATCAGGAGACCCTCCTGCATAATCACAGATGGATCTCATTGCTATGAATGGTATGTTCTCGCTCTCGCACACCTGCACAATTGCATGTTTTCTCACAACCACGTGTATTTAATGAACGTAATGGAAACAATATCTTATCCACATTGATATCCTACCATAGCAATTGCGGCGCTTGAGGTGTCGATGGAGACAACATTCAGCTGGTTGCGGAGAAAGTCTCTGTATGCTTCGTTATTCACATAAAAGTTGGAACTGCTGCTCTTCTCAACCCTTTTTATCCTTGGCTGCTCTTGCAGACATGCAGAGGCTTTTTCCTTTGAGGTGCACTTATCCAGCTCTACTTTCTGTTATTCAATTCAGTATAACATTAAACTGTTGATTGAAAGTTGTTAATTAATTGAAATTAGAATAAGTACCCACAATTATCCACAACGCATAATGAAATTGAAAGCAAAATTTAGGAGTAAACACATGTAAGCTGATGGCAATACCTCCATCTGTTGTGCAGTGGTATAGAGAGCATTGTCCACATTCAACCAAAACTGGGGCTTTCCCTCTTCAACCTTTCCTCTCATTGAAAAGATCTCTTCTCGCTGGGGATACACACTCTGAAGCTCATTTGGAACTTGGCTTTTTGATTTTCTAACGTTATAATCGGAAAATGTGAGATTCGCAATCTCACGATCGAATCTCTCATCATCACCTCCAAATTTATGTGTTCATCTCATACCCAAAATCAGTTTAAAACTAGTTATCCCATCTAGAAGATTTTAAGAGGGAAAGATGAAGATGAGGGTTTCACCTCCCAGTAGAAAAGGCCAGTGTGTGCAAATTGACGGGGAATCGCCACGTCACCGATGTTGAGTTTACCAGAGTAGGCGCTGGAACCTCTTCCGTACTGTACTACTGCCTTCACACGAAACAGAGTGACCATCAACTGTGTCGTCTGTGCTGCATTTACCTGTGCCAACACATTTTTCCTTTTTTAATTAATTATTTAAATAAAAAAAAATCACAATATGATCTAATTGGAAATCTATGTCTCTAATTAAATAATTAACAATAATTTCAAATTCTATTTATATCTAAAATAATAAAATATAAATTATCTTATTAATAAAATAAATTTTAATTGTAAAACAGTTTTAAAATAATAAAATGTGATTTTGAAAGTTGATTTAAAATTAGACATAATTTTAAAAATAAAAAAGTCTAGTTAAATAAATTATACAAATTTGAATTCTTACATTATTTTTACTTTTTTAAAAACTTGTTATAAAAAAAGTCTAACATAACTAATTTTTACTTAAATAAAATGTTAAAAATCCACCTAAATAAATTATAACAATTTAAAGTGATATAATTTTTAATATTCTTTAAAAAATTAGAAAACAACTGTTTAAATTTTGACACTCCTAATTTCTACCCAATTAATAAATCTAAATTAAAAAAATGTTTTCATCATTAGATATATTATTTTGTTCTATTTCTAACTTTTCTTTAATATTAAACTCTAGATTAATCAATATTAAACTTTTCTATATTTTTTAAAAATCTCTTTTTTGGACTCCTCTACAATCTCTCTTCTTTTTAAGTCTCATTCTTTCTCTTCCCTTTTCCTAATGGTAGCTCAGTGAATATGATCCAAAACATAAAACAGAAAAACATACACAATAAATCCAAAAACGTTTCACTTCACGTGACCGGTGGCGCTGGCGCAACACGCCTTCCGGTACCACAGGTTTGGGGGAGACTACACCTCGTGACCTCTTGCCTGCAACAGGATGCTTTAGCCAATCGAACTAGGCCCCCTCATTCCCTCTTTTAACTACTGCTTTATTCATAAAAGAACTTTTAGTTTAATTTGTGTTGCAAGTAAATATACCATTCCCCTTCCGCACATCACCAGAAGAGTCCTACGACCTCCAATATCTCCCACATGAAACCTCCGCGCTGCAACGCAAAACCCAACATCAACCATTAATCTTACCATTTAGAGTTGGGAAGGTAAGAAACAAAATCCCAGAGAAAAACCCAAATCTAAATTTTAACAAGGGGATAGAAGAAATCAATTGGGTTTGCAACAACCAGAGATATCTACGGTGGGTAATTCTCTGTCAGGACGGAATGTTCCAGAGCGCTCGTCCAGAACTACATCATGTTCAGCTCTGGTCGAGACGACCAGTCCATAAAGCTCTCCCTTTTTATTCACACGCTCGATCTTTTCAGCAATTTCTCGAGGTATTTCAGCAACGGAGAATAATGGAAGGGCAATCATTAACAACAACAAGAGAAGAAAAGCAAATGAAATCTTGTAGAAAGCCATGGCAGAATTGAAGAGTATAGAGCTACTGCGATGCACACTTACTAAGCTGGTTGGTAATGCCAACCATTGCATTCCTATTTATAGGGAAGAACACCCTTGATTTTCCACATCCAAAAATCTCTTAGGGAGTTGGTTAGTATGGTTTATCAAATGCACCTTATCTTAATCAGGTGGGACATGTGAAGAAAAGAAAAGAAAGGGACACTTGTGGCATTCTCGACAAAACTGTGTTCCGTGATGTATACTGGTGTACAGCAAACACAGTGATCATAGTGACGTTAAACATTGTTGGCCATTTCTTTTTTCTTATTCAAACTCACAAACAATACACAGTTAAACAAAGTGAGCATCTTCATAATGGAATGTGTCAAATCTATTAAATGCAATCAATTCCATTGAAGATGATGACACCTAAGTGCGAATTGACTCGAGAACGTGAAAAAAAAAACGTGTCATGCTTTTTAAACAAAAACCATGATGGCCTTGCGAGACGATGGATAAGATTTGTTTACTTTTCATTAAGAAAGAAATTTAAGTAGATTTTCGGTATTTTTAACCCTTGAAAATAACGCATTTGGGGTAAATAATGATCAGAGTTGCAGAATCAAGTGAATGTGGATAAGGATAAGCTGAAGGATGGTGACATATAGGGCTCTCCAGCGCCCACGCAAACCCTATGCTACAGTATTTGTACTGCACTACCAACGTTTCTGATACTAATCCCAAACAAAAGATTCTCAGTATGTTTTTCTTTTAATTGAACGAAAAGTTTTATTGAAGAACAGAGGAATACACAGTAATAGTAATAGTTTATCGCTGCAACTGCATTTTATTTTTTGTAATTGCATTTCAAAAAAATAAAATTTTATTGGAATCAATTTATTGATCAAAGAATAGAAGAATATGCAGTAAAATCAACCAACTGTTAATAAAAAAAATAAAATCTATTTATTCTTAAGATTCTTTTAATATTAAAATTATTGCATATATGATTTGTATGAAAAAGATGGTATTTATGATTTGTTGGTTTATAATTAAAAAAGAGAGAGTTAAGTATAATTTAAAAGTTTAAAATATTATATGATCAAATATAATTGAGTATATGTATTAATATTGTTAGGAGGAAAAGAAGGTCATTGTATCTAGAAATTGCATATTAAGAATTATTATTATGTTAATAATTTGGAGCCTTCATTTTGTATAGTTAAGGTGACAAGAACACCTTATCTTGTGGTCTTAGTTAATGCTATTCTATATTTATTTTGACTCTTTGCTTTAAAGAAGATGCAAACTAGCCTTAGAGATCATAGTAATGAAAAGTGACCTCTACAATGGGATGGATTTGCTAGTGAATAGTTGAAGGTGTGGTTTGTAAATTGTTAATTGGTGCCACACTACTTATTACACAACAAACTACCCCAATGGTTGAGGAGACCCTATAAATATTTAAACTTCATTGCCACTATCTCCACTTGGCCTTGGATCTATAAAAAAGCAAAACTTATAACATTTTCTTAGAAAGAGAGAAATAACAATCAATATATTTAGAATTGAAAATAACACCATTTCTATCTTTTTATAGCTAAAATAAAATAGCTACTCTAAATAAATTCTAAATTCTAGTTATATAAGCATGCCATTAGTTCTATCCCGAAAAGGGAAATCTTCCAAGAAATAAGATTTGGACATAAAGGCAAAAAAATGCCATACATCTACTTCCAAGTGTCTTGTGTGTAAGGGAAAGTCCAAATAAGCTGATTAGTATTCTTCACTCTATGTCAAGCTAGACACTTAGGATGAGAAAAGCCAATGTGGGTGAGCCTATTTCCTAACAACAACCCTTTATAAACCATACAAAACAAGTAATAAGAAATTTTAGGCATAAGCATATCTTTCAAAATTCTAGTAATTCTTTAAATAAAGTGCAAGGAGACAATTTTAAACTCTACCTCTTACTAAGCTTGGTAAGAGTTGGTGATAAAGGGCTAACAAATCTGTAAATACTCTTAAAGGGGTCCATAAATGTAAGAGATATTCTTCTAGCAATCTCCACTAATAAATATATTCTTGTCAACCATTCAAAATATTGTATAGTAATTTAGGCGAAATTGGGAAAAAATAGTGATAGAGGTTGATGGTTGAATGGTTATGGCTTCTTTATATTATTGAAAGAAAATATTATGGGATATAATATAAAAATATTTTCAAATAACTTTTTTGATTCTCAAGATCACTCTATAACAGAAGAGAAGATCATACTAATGCTCACAGACCAAGACTTTAAATAGTTGATTGATCAATTGATACCCACCATACTTTACAAGCATTTATTTATAGAACCAAAATGACTTGAAAAGAAGGTAAAAAGGAATCATATTGAAATTACTAGGTAAACTAGTTACACAAAAAAGGAGGTTTATCATACCAAAAGTATGGGCGACAGTGACAGTCCTTGTACAATAAAGTTATGTCAGATGATGTGGACAAATATTTTGGCACCACAAGGCTCTCTTACACTTCTAGGGGTTTTCACCTAAAAGGAGAGAGGTATGCCAAAAATTGCAATGTCTCCACTCAAGACCAATGCAAATATGAATGAAATATGCCTAAATGTAATGTCATAATGAACCATCAATTTTGTGAGTGTTCTATGTGCTTCTTTTGCACTCTTAGGAATTTCCACCTAAAAGGAGAGAGATATAACACTAAAATTGAGGTGGTTCACTCAAATAAAGGAATGCAAGATGGAATTGAGACTAAATGCAATGATCTAAATGCAACTAAATGATGAAAATGATTGATTGTTAATGCAAGATTAATGAATTATGCAATGTTTGAAAAAAGAGTGAGGTATGCAAAAATAAACTAAAAACATAAACGAATGCAAACAAAATTAAAATAATTTTAGCAGAGTGTACCTAGAAGCTGAGTACTAATCTTGGAAGGTTTTAGAAATTGGTAGAAATTACTGTAAATCACAAGTGGGACTCATTTTCCATTGATGGCAAATCAGTCCTCCTACTAGTAAAATCACTTGAAACTACTTTCCGACCATTGGGAACTAGATTATGACAAAATCAACCTTTTTAGCCTTTAGGTGGGACTCATTCACCACTAATGGTGAATTATTCCTCCTTCAAAATTCTACAAATTCAAAGGTCAATTCTCTAGGTTTACTTCTGCACTTGTCTTCTTGTCGAATTGACAGAGTCAAATCTATAGAAAATGGGTTGTAGGTTGTCTCCAAGCTTAAATTAGGGTTTGGTTGACTTGAAAAACTTTGATGAATTGTTGACCACCTTTCAACACCCATTTTATTGACAAATATGCATATAAAGTCTGCAAACACACATGCAAAAGGGGAAAATGGTTAAGGGTTAGAGTATAGGGATTTTCCTTGGTCAAATCCCACTTTGGTAATCAAACCCTTAATAAAGAAATGAAATGTAATGAGCAAGGAATGATGAATAAACAACATGCAAATGTCTTAAACTCACCAAAAACCTTCCTGTGGAAGTTTGAAGATATGTCAATGGCTGCTCCAAGATACTTGACAATTGCTTGATTGAATCATGCTTTGATGGATTAAATGCAAGAATGCTAATTGATAGTGTATGAGAAAATGAGATGAATGGGGGTTAAAATGGATGGAAAAACACTTATTTATACACACTTATGCCCTAATTACCCAATAATACATCATTGCAGACCGACATAAGGTCTTTTTGAATAAAAACCTGAAGGAAATTTTGAATTATTTTGAATTTGGAGCCAAGAAGGACTCATTCACCACCCATGGTGAATGGTACCACTCAAGGATTATAAGTGGGTGTCAGGAATTAAGTTGCATTAATGTTGTTTATTAGGTTAACATTCAAAAATACACTTAATTAAGTCTTATGAGTGCATAAAGGGGTCAAATAAAGCATAAGAAAGGTGTAAATAGTGATATCAAGCCTAGAAAAGTGTGAAATCTTGTTACAAGACATTACAACACTTTAAAATAAGACTTGATAAGGGATTAAAAGGTGATTTTTTGATGAATTATAATAAGAAGAGTCTAGAAAAGTGTAGAAATGTGTTACAAAACTTCACAACACCTTCACAAGACATCATAATTTTAATTTTAGGACATAATACAAATTCTTAAGTTACATTGCAACATTAGAGCAAAGAAAAATAGATCAAGCATCACCAGAGAAAGACCTAAATAACCATGAAAATGTCAATGATCCATTTTTCTACGATACATTTAGCCCCCACTTTAGTGAAGGGATAAACTTGGTTCAAACTCACACTAAAGTAGCCATGCATATCAAGAGGGATACAAATGCACTTATGCTAGCAAGATGGAATGAAAATAATCAAGAGGGATGATCAAGCCCCCAGGATGAAGATCCCATGGAAAACTAAATATAGGAACAAAGGAACACAAGTGAGTGAAAGAGAAAAAGAGAAGGGAGAGGAAAAGGAAAGGTCAGATCAAGCTTTGATCTTTTTTCTAGCTAGTTGTCGATCAGATCTAGGTTGTTTGTTCAAAAAGAAAAAAAGAATATCTCCCTCTAGGGGGCGTGCAGAAACTCATGGTGGTCCATCAGGTGAGAAGGCCCAAAAGGTGAGAAACATACACTAGTTGGTATGCACTCACAAACACATAGGTGGCTATGGGAAAAGTCATGTTGCAGAATGGGCTTCCCGCTCAACCATATCAAAGTTATACCTCCTTATAACTTTAACAAGGCACCACAAAGGAAAATTTCAATTTGTGCTTCATGAGACAAGCAAAGCTTCATATGCTTAGAACTCATGAATAAGCAGGGATGGTACCACAAGCATGTAAGTTGTGTTAGGAAAGGTGGCAAAGATGTAAAATACAAAAATACAAAAGTGAAAAAGATGTTCAAAGGAGTCTTGTTTAGTTCATGAAAGGTCTATCACTTAGGGAACATTGTGTCTAACATCTCCAAGAGAGGACCAATCAAAGAATATTATATTCACAACTTAGAGGTGCATCATATCAAACCCACTAAGAGGAATGTAATATGCTAAGATAGATCACACTTATGAAATACATCATATCCAATGTCATCCACAAAGTGACAAATGCATTGTATGAAGTGACAAGGTTGAACTAATAACCAAGAATGCAAATGAAATGATTCCAATGTATGCCCCCCCACTTTAAAGGAATTTCTACACACCGTTCTATGAGCAATTACTTTAAAGTAGTAAAGGAAAAATGAAAAAAGAAACAAGACATGAGAGCTGACTTGGAAAGCCACTATTGTAAGTCATATGTTTCCAAATAAGGTTGCTTCATGTAAATGAAAAATAAAACAAAAGAAAGGAGGGTTTCCTCCAAGAAAGGAACACACCAAACACATAAGGGATCTATGGTTGGGGTCCGGTGTATGTCGTTGCTGCAATGTTTTACTGATTAAAGAACTCTGAAATGTCATCATTCCCAAAATACACACATAGAGCTGGGAGGCAGAAGCACAAAGAGAATGAAAACAAAAAGAAAAATAAAAGTGCTTTGGGTCAACATGGAAGAAGTGGAGTCTCCATTAACTTGCATCATCCCCAAAAAGAAAAACACAGGAGGGAGGAGGGAGGAGAGGGAGGAGGAGAGGCCTTTTCATTTTTTGAAAAGAAAATAGAAAGGAAAAAAGAAAAGGAAAAGCTTTTAGGTCAACATAGAAGGGGAGATATATTTTTTGGTGTCATTACCTTGCATCATCCCAAAAGGAAACCTAAGAAAAGACAAAGTAAAAGGGAAAAGGAGGAACCTTTTAGATTGACATGGAAGAGACATAGGGCATCCTCAACACTTTGTGTCATGCAAAAGGAAAACACCTGAAAACAAAAGCAAAAGGAAAATGTAAAATATAGAAGAATGGGGTACAAATAGAGGAAGCACACAAGAGAGACATCAAACACACATTATGGGGGCAGGTACATATAATCACACTAAAGAAAGAAAATAAAAGAAGAATGCAAAAGGCTAGCAAGGCGAATGTAATTCAACCATCTAACAAGTCATCCACCTCCCAATCATGTTTAGTGTATTGCAAGGGAGGTTGACTATCCAAAGGAAAAATTGCAAGTGTCAAACTAGGAGATGTACCTGGTTCTTCACTTGGTATAGAAAGATTTATCATTTTAAACTCATAGTAGCAGATGAAAATAAAGAGTTTAGATTGTTAGTAACTTCTTCATCTATTTTAGTGATCTCCTCCTCATCATCATCATCTAAGATTAATCGATGGGAGGATAGAAGAATAATTTCGGAAGGATGGATCAAGAGTTGTGGTTGTTGTATCAGATTTTTTTTTTTGTGATTGTTGTATCCTACTATCTTGTGGTAGGTCAAGAGGATTAGGGTGATCAATTATTGCTTCTATCAAAGGTGGAGGTTGGTTTTCTTTCTTGTTTTTGGTTTGAACATTTGGTGAGCAAGGAGATGACGGCGATGCCTACAGTCCCTAGCACTGCAGTTTCTTTTAATTTTATTTTGAAGTTGTTGAGGTGTAAGAGCTAGTTGATCCACCATGGGCTCCTTTTCATCCCAAGGAGGAGGAATGGAAGGAACCGAAGGGGATGGGTCAATCACTTTCTCTTTGGCTTTATAAACTTGTTTAATTCGAGGAGGTAGGACAGGGTTGTTTTCATAATTTCTTTGGTGTTTATACAATGAAGGGGAAGTGTCTATGGTTGGTTTCTGATGAGGTTGCATTGCTTGTTCAAGTTTAGACTCAAGTTGAAGCATTGTATCATCTATGATAGGAATAGCGGAAGTGGATGGGGATATATGATGAAGAGACAATTCGGCTATTCATTTGGGTTTGAACTTTTGATAGGTAATGAAAAAGAAATATTTTTGAGGGGTAATGGGTTCCATAGGTTCAAGCCAAAAGGCTTCTAAGGAAAAAATTCCTTTAGAGGACAATGGATTAAAGCCACTATGGAGGATGGTAAATATTTCATTGTCATGCAAAAACTTCAAACATTTGTGAACAACTGAAGGAATAGCTTTCATCGAGTGAAGCCAAGGATGACCTAGCCACAAACAAAACTAATCTGACTGTGGAATTTAATATAAAATATTACATCCAAAGTTTTGGGTCCTATTTGTAATGGGAGTATGATCGATTTGATCGCAGGGCATGCAAAACTGGTATGTGTTTTAATCCAGGCGGTTGGTTTATCATAATCATCTTGATAGATATCATGTAATACTAAAAATTCTTTCGTGATCACATTCTCGCCATAGGAGGGATATATTAATATCCCAATGGTGGGCTTATCATAGATGTGGCCGGCTATGTAAAGAGGACCATCAGGAAGCTTTTTAAGTATATCATGAGAAGAAAAAGTAATATCAAGAGATTTGTTGGTAGGGCCCTTATGAGGGATAGTGTCAATTGTACCCACTAGTTCATCCATAGGATTAACTTGGGTAACATTTGGAGTAATAGCATGTTGTTCATTATTTGTATCAATGTTCATCACATGAGTGTTTGAAGGTTCACTAGCTTTGACAAATGAAACATTGTGTTTAGGCATACGGTTGGTAAAAATTTATAAGTTCTGATTGGGGGGTGCAACAAACTTATTGCCTTGATCATTGAAACCTATAATGGACAAACAACCAGAATGAATGAGGTCTTGAACTAAGTGTTTGTGATGCTTACATTGTTTGGTATCATGTCCATTTTGGCAATGAAAATGACAATAGGCATTTGGTTTAAAAAGGTGGGTGGTAAGGGCTTGGTAGTATCAAGGGGTTTAACAATAGGCAAAGTGATCATTTGTTGTTGTAACAGTTGATTCATTGTGTTATGGAGTGTATCAGGTAAAGGGGTAAATTGTCTCTTCAGGTCACCATAGGTAAAGGGCATCACTGCTTTAACAACGACCACTTGATTAGGCACTGGTTGAGTTGGTTGTGGTGGAGGTATATTGAATTTGTAAAAATCCTTTGTTTGATTTTCTAAAGTTTTGCGTGTTGTTCTGGTTTTTTTGTTCAGACTTCTCAGTTCGGTTAGAAGTGGACTTTGAATCATGACTAATAATCGAGTTGTGATAGTCACAAAGAGTCACGTGCATAAATGCATGAACGAAGTAAATTTTATCATATTCAACTTATCTTGAAGGTGAGTGCAAGTTTTTGATAAACATCTTTTGAATATTTGAATCAAGAATCTAGACATCTATTTGAGCGTACAATGACTCATAATGTGAAATGAAATCAATTACTTTTTCATCTATGTTTTGCTTACATCTCATTAAATCAACCATTGTCTTTTTGGTAGTCATATAGACTTGGAAATGACTTATAAAGGCATCCAAAATTTCATTAAATGATCATATTGAATGAGTGGGTAAGTTTGAGAACCAGTCTAATGCAGTGTCCTTTAAGGTCCTAGGAAAATGTTTAGCTAATAGTTTATTGTCAAGGACAAAATCACTGCACAATGCTGTATAGGAATTAACATGATTAGTAGGGTCTCCTTTACCTCCATACTTCTCATTTTTGAACCTAGGCATCTTAATTTCTTGTGGCATATGTGTTCTTAAGATCTCTAAAGATAATGGGCTACTGCGGACATGATATGTGGGTGGAGCATTTTGACTTTGGCTTATGGTGGAGATTTGTTGTTGCATGGAAGAAACAGTGTTAAAGAGTTGTGTAATGAAGGGATTGGTGTAAGTGGTATGAAGTGGAAGAGAAAATGATGATGGAGCATATGTAATGTTAGGAGAAGTGAAGGGGACACTAGGAGGGATGAAGGTGGAAGAGGGAACATTCGATGCCACAAAAGAACTAGGAATGCTAGTTGGAATAGCGAAAGGAGTCACATGACTAACCTGTTGCATGGTTGTTGTAAATTGAGGAGTGCTATAGGTGGGAATGGATGCTATGGTTGAAGGAGGAGGAATGTGAGATCCTCTGTGGCTAACTACAACATTTGCTGGCTGGGGAGTGGAAGAAACATGTTTGTTGTATATCTCAACAATTATTTTCATAACTTGTAAGCCATCATCACTTTCAATCAAGTGATGAAGGTTTTCTATGGTAGGTATAACAGTGGTGTAAATGTTTTCAAGACTTAAATATTGTTGCAAATGTGCAAAATCCTCATGAATATTAATGACTTTTTCTTGTAGAATGTTCAATCAGTTTGTGTGTCAACATGCATTGTATGTGAAGGTAAAGGTATACTAGTGGTAGTATCCATGCCTAATGCACCATTTTCTATACCAAGAGTAGGAGCTCTTGAGATCCCAAGGTCCACAATGAAAGTGCTATCATGGGAAGCCATGAGTCTAGAACTTTGTCTCACTAAAGTATTATCAATAGGGCACCAAACACTCATACAAGTACCACGAAATATGGGGTGAATGGAAATGAAAACTAGGAATAAAAAACACCTAATGACATAAACTTTGTAAACTGAAACAAGAAGGCAGTAATAGGAAACATAAATGCAGGAAATACTGTGAAAATGCTAGAAATTTGAATGCAAAAAATGTAACTAGATTGATTCGCCCAGGGTGGCGAATGAGTTTAGGTATGAGATTTTTTTTTTGTTTTTCAAAAAATTTAAAGTGATTTTAATTCTTTTCAGATGCAAATGCAAATTTTCAAATTTTTGATGATTTGAGATGCAAAAATGAAGCCTATATGATTATTTCACTAATGCAATTTTAGAAACCCTAGGATACAAAAACAAAACAAAACCTAAATGAATGTTGATGCAAAGGAAACTGAGGATGCAAGATGCAATTGAAATTAGAAAGATAATGTGTTCAAAATGTAGGTTCACCAAAATGAATCATCAATCTTGTGAGTGTTCTATGTGCTTCTCTTGCACTCTTAGGATCTTCCACCTAAAAGGAGAGATAGAACACTAAAATTGAGGTGGTTCACTGAAATAAAGGAATGCAAGATGGAATTGAGACTAAATGCAATGATCTAAATGTAACTAAGTGATGAAATTGATTGATTATTAATGCAAGACTAATGAAATACACAATGTTTTAAAACAGAGTGAGGTATGCAAAAATGAACTAAAAACATAAACTAATGCAAACAAAATCAAAAGAAGTTTAACAGATTGCACCTAGAAGTTGAGTACTGATCTTGGAAGGTTTTGAAAATTGGGAGAAATTACTGTAAGTCACCAGTGGGACTCATTCACCACTGATGGCGAATCACTCCTCGTACTGGTAAAAACCCCTGAAACTACTTTTTGACTGCTGGGAATTGGATTCTAAAAAAATCAACTTTTTCAGCCTTTTGGTGGGACTCATTCACCATTGATGGCGAATTAGTCCTCCAAAATTCTATAAATTTAAAGCTCAATTTGCTAGGTCTAGATCTGCACTTCTCTTCTTGTCGGTTTGACATAGTCAAATTTGTAGAAAACGGGCTATAGGTTGTCTCCAAGCTTGAATTAGGGTTTGGTTGACTTGAAACACTTTGATGACTTTTTGAACACCTTTGAACACCTATTTTCTTGATAAATATACATATAAAGTCTGCAAACACACATGCAAAAGGGGAAAAATGTTAAGGGTTAGAGTATAGGGATTTGCCTTGGTCAAATCCCACTTTGGTAATCAAACCCTTAATAAAGAAATGAAATGAAATAAGCAAGGAATGGTGAATAAACAACATGCAAATGTCCTAAACTCACCAAAAGCCTTGTTGTAGAATTCTTAAGATATGTCAATGGCTGCTCCAAGATACTTGACAATTGCTTGATTGAGTGATGCTTTGATGGATTGAATGCAAGAATGCTAATTGATGGTGTATGAGCAAATGAGATGAATGGGGGTTAAAATAGATGGAAAAACACTTATTTATACACACTTATGCCCTAATTACCTAATAATACATCATCACAAGCCAACATAAGGTCTTTTTGAATAAAAACCCAAAGGAAATTTTGAATTATTTTGAATTTGGAGCCAAGAGGTTGGATTCATTTGCCACCCATGGAGAATGGGTCCCACTCAAGGCTTGTAAGTGGGTGTTGGGAATTAAGTTGCATTTAGTGTTGTTTGTCAGGTTCAAATTAAAAAATACACTTAATTAAGTCTTATGAGTGCATACATGAGTCAAATAAAGCATAAGAAAGGTGTAAATAGTGATAACAAGCCTAGAAAAGCACAAAATCTCATTACAAGACTTTACAACACTTTAAAATAGGACTTGATAAGGGATAAAATGGTGATTTTTAGATGAATTATAAAGAGAAGAGTTTGGAAAAGTGTAGAAATGTGTTACAAAACTTCACAACACCTTCAAAAGACATCATAATTTGAATTTTAGGACCTAATACGAATGCTTAAGTTACATTGCAACATTAAATCTAAGCAAAATAGATCAAGCATCACTAGAGAAAGACCTAAATAACCATGAAAATTTCAATGATCCATTTTTCTATGGTACACATAAATGCAATAAACTAATGAAAGATATTGATTATTAATGCAAAACTAATAAAATGTATAATGTTTGAAAACACGTTGTGATATGCAAAATGACCTAAGAATGCAAACAAACTGAAACCAAAATGAATGAGACTAGAGAGGTGCACCTGGAAATTGGGATGTGATGTAGAGAGGCTCTGGAATCATGCATAAATCACTATTGAAGCCAACTGGGATACTTATGCCAAGCTGGGCGTCTTAGTCCTATTTCGGGGAAATTCTACTAGAATAGGTTTTAGCCATTTCGTATCCAGAACTATAAAAATTAATTTTTAGGCCTGGTAGTGGGACTAATTCATCATGGATGGTGACTTCTTCCACCTGTGAATCTCAAGAAATTTGGGACATGAATCTATAGTCTTCAATCTGTACTACTGTTCTTGATAAGTTTCCAGATTCAAATCTGCATAATCTAGTGTATAGGTGATCTCCAAGCTTCTCTTAGGGTATTGTTGAATTTGAATGGATTTGATGAATTTATGAAACCTTTTAACACCTTTCTAGTTGACAAATCTACATACAAGACCTGCAAAACACACATGCAAAGAGGGGAAAAAAGGTTAAGGGTTAGTGAATAGGGGTTTGCCTTTGTCAAACCTCAATTTGGTAATTAAACCCTTGAAAATGATATGAAATGGAAAGAGAATGATGAATGATCAACATGCAATGCTACAAATCACTAAACCCTTGATATAGAAATATGAAGATATGCAAGTAATGGCTCTAAAGTGCTTGAATGCTAAATCACTTGATTGCTTGATTAAAACACTAGAAAAGCTTATGAGACTAAAGAGATTTTTTAGGCGATGAAAAATGAGGGGAAAACCCTATATTATACATGATTATAAAAAATTTCTCAAAAATACCACATCACAGGCCAACCTTAAGGCTAAGAGAGTAATATCCTACCAAAATTTTGAAATAATTTTTATTTTTTTGCCAAGTAGGACTAAGTCGTCCCTATTGGCAACTTGGTCCCACCAGGGAAATTTTAATGGGTGTCAAGAATTAAATTGTATTAATTGATGTTTAATGGGATTATTATTTGAAACACACTTAAGTAGGGATTGTAAGTGCATTAAGGGGTCATTTGAACATAAGAAAGGGTCAAATTATTGATGACAAGCCTAGGAAAGCATAAAAGTTTGTTACAAAACTTTACAACACTTTGAAATAAGGCTTGGTAAGTGATGAAAAGAGGTTATTTTGGTGAATTATAATTAAAAGGTCCGAGAAAAATATGAAAGTAGGTTACAACACTTCACAACACTTTTATAGGGCATCATATGGTTCTTAATAATTCACAAGGACCCAAGACCTAATGTGAATGTGTTGACCACATTACAACATTAAATCAAGGAAAAATCAAGCCAAAATCACAAGGACGACCTAAATAGGAAGAAAAAGTAAAAGGGTTACTTTTTCCCTGTCCACATTTAGCCTCGACTTTAGTGAGAGGATGAACCTGCTTCAAACTCACACTAAAGTAGACCCACATGCAATAAAGAGGGGTTCCAATGAATTGATGCTAGCAAGATGAGACAACAATGACCAAGAGGGATGATCAAGCCCCTAGGATCAAGATCTCATGAGATCCAACTTGGAAAGCCCTATTTCAAGTCATATGTTTCTGAGTAAAGCTACATCATGCAAGAGAAAAGGAAAAGAAAGGGGTTGCCCCCAAAATGAAAAAACCAAACACATAAGGGATCTATGGATTTAGGGTCAATATGTTCTTGCTACAATGATCGCTGTAAAGAGAACTTCGGAGGCTGTCATTATCCCCAAACACATAGAACTAGAAGAATGACACAAAAGAGAGTGAAAAAGAAAAAGAAAAGAACCATTTAGATTGACATGGAAAGAGAGACATAGAGATTGTCTGGGCCTTTGTATACATCCCAAAAGGAAAACATAGGCAAATGAAAATGAAAAGGTGAAAAGAAAATATAGAAAAAGATTTTGGGTAAACATGAAGGGAGACATGGAATGTCTCAATGAAACTATATCATCCCCAAAGGGAAAAAAAAAGAAAAGAAAAAAGAAATGCAAAGAAAAAGGACTTTTGGGTCAACATGAAAGAGACTTATGAATGTCTCAATTCATGCGTCATCCAAAAAAGGAAGACATAAGAAAAAGACAAAAAAGAAAGAAAAGCGATACGACATAGAAGAATGAAGATACAAATAGAGGAATGTCACAAAGAGAGAGAACATCATGGGGGATCAAATTACGCACATGAAACACCCAAAAGGAAAAGAAAAAGAAAGTGTAAAAGACTAGTAAGGAAAATGTGATTAAGCCATCAAGCAAGTCATCTGCCTCCCAATCTCAATCAATATAAGTGAAAGGTGAATAACGCAACTAAGGGATAATGAAAATTGCATTACTAGGACAAGGCTAACAACATCTTTCCCCCACTCAGTGCAAGACAAGAATGAGCTAAGGTAGGTGATGGGGAAGGTAATTTAATAGTGAGAAATGTAACATTTTACAACTATTAGATGAGAAAGAGTTGAAGGGTGGTTTATGGAATTACTAGATAGCAATTATCGCCATCAAAATGATACTTTCTTAGCATTTCTTTCAATTGACGACACTCATCGCTTCTATGTCCAAGAACACAATGATATGCACAATTTGGAATGTTAGCATCTTTAGGATATATCACCAACCTATTTATAGGTGGTAATAATATGAGTCCTTTGTTTAAAAGTAGTTGCAGAAGTCAATTTTGTAGGAAACAAACAAAAAATCTTCTCCAAGCTTGAAATATGAATGAGCTGACTTGAAGCACCTAGTTGACTTGTTTAGCAATCTTCAACACCAAATTTTTTGTTAAATTTGCATACTTAGGTCTACAAACACACATGCAATAGGGGAAAAATGGTTGAGGGTTAGCAAATAGGGCTTTTCCTTGGTCAAATCCAACTTTTGGTAATCAAACCCTTAATGAAACAATGAAAGAAAATAGAATGATAAAATAATAACATGTAGTAGCTATCAACTTACCAAACCCTTGATAATGCAAATATGAAGTAATGTCAATCGATGCTCCAAAGTGCTTGAATATTGCTTGAATTGATGTTGTAGAATGCTTGAATGGATGAGGAGATTGTAGGAGATGTAAAATGAGGTGAAAATCCATATTTATACACACT
>VDFB02106039.1:0-11332 GCA_007258455.2 Sequoia sempervirens
AAGCACCTCCACACCCTTGTAAAACTAAATAAATAATTTGGAGGATTTGTAGCCTTTAGGGTGGATTAAGGGCTAAGGCAAGTGTTTCAAGATTGCACCAAGTATTGACTTGGTAGGAGGATCTAAGTTGATAGTTGGGTTGGCAAGGAGAAATCGGGGGACCCTAAGAAGGAAGAGGTCCTATAGGTTTCAAGTGGTCAAGTAAAACACCCTAGAGGTCTTCCAAGCAAGACCCAAAGCATGAAATAGTGATTGTTTCATCCAACCTCCCTATCAGATTGGTATCAGAGCAACAAAAGATTTGGGATAGAATATTATATGTCGGAGATTGAGTCTAGTGGTTCCATAGACATGGTGACAAATGCAGAATTGGCAAAGAAGGTCGAAGAACAGGAGGAAGACAATAGGCTATTGAGGGAAAGAATAGCCCAACTTGAGCAAGCAATGAATAATGTGCAAACCAAGACCGATGAGGTCAGTGATAGGTTGGAAGGAAGGGTACCCAAGAGGGAAGAGGTTGTAGAGGAAGACAAGATCCCTGAACTTGACCCTATTTTGCAAGAAGAGCCTTTCTTGAAGGCATTGAAGGCTTTGAGTGGAAAAGCACTTGAAGGCATACCACTGTTTAGTGGGAAAATGGAAGCTGATCTAGTCATGGATTGGATAGAGGGAATGGAAAACCATTTTGAATGTGATGGAGTCACTGAAGCACAGAAGGTGAAGGTGGAAAAGTCAAGATTAAGAGGTTCTACCTTGACTTGGTGGAAGTTCATTCAGACAGAGAGAGAAAAGGAAGGCAAGAAACCTATTTCCACTTGGAAGGGAATGGTTGCCAAAGTGAGAGAAGCATACATGCTAGATGATTATGAAATTCAGTTGCATAAGAAAAGATAGAGCTTGAGAGAAAGAGACCAAGATATAAATTCCTATACAGAGTATTTTCAAAAAAATTGCATGAGGTCTAATGTAACTGAGGATGAAAGTCTTAAGGTGGCTAGATACCTTAACGGTTTGAAGTGGAACATTCAAGAGGAGATGACTCTTCTAAGTCCCAAAACAGTGCACCAATGTTATCAATTGGCTATGAAAATTGAAGAGAGAAGTAAGAGGAAACAAGATCAGGCTTCCAAGAGCAAAGGAAAAGGCAGAGATCAAAGAGGACATAGAGGTGGATACCAAAGTAGAGGGACTGAACAAAGAAATCAAGGAGAGTCTAAACTCACAGAGCATGGAAGTGAAACAAATTCTAGAGGAGGTTATGGAAGGGGTAGAGGATCTCAAGGAGGTTCTAATAGAGGAAGAGGTACAGTAAAAAGTAACTCTTACTTTGCTAGCATGAAGTGTTACAACTATGGTCAAGTAGGTCATCCAGCTTATAGGTGCCTAGAGAAAGCATCTTCATCAAATACAAAAAAAGAGAGTAGCATATGCTCAAGAGGACACCATGAGTATCAAGTCACCAGAGGTTAGTCACATAGAATCAAAAATGGGGGAGAACCTAATGTTTAGAAGAGTTCTAATCAGACAACAAGTCAAGGAGGAGCCAAAGCAAAGGAGAGCCTTATTTAGGGTAAGATGCAAAATACTTGGAAAGGTGTGCAAAGTTATAGTGGATTTAGGGTCTACTGATAACATTATCTAAGAGGAAGCAGTGAGGAAGTTAAAGTTGGAGAAGGTACCCCACACTAATCCTTACAAGGTGACATGGCTAAATAAAGGGGTAGGGGTGTTCTTGTAAATGGCGGAACAACAGTCAGGAGTTCTCCATTGGAGGCTACAAGGACTGGATGATTTGTGATGTTTTTCCCATAGATGCATACCATCTTCTGTGGGAAGACCATGGCGATATAATGAGGAGGAGTCATCTATGATGGAAGAACACTATCTCATTCAAGAAGGATGGAAAGACATTCAAACTGCAGTCACTGTCAGATGAGGAGGAAGGACAGTCAAAGACCCCTAGTGTCTTGTTAAGTAGTGGCAAGGAGTTTATCAACACTCTACAACAAGGAGGGGAAGGATATGTGGTCATGGTGCAACCCAAGGAGGAAGATAAGACTAAAAAAATAGTCATACCAGGAGTAGTCCAGAAGTTGCTTGAACAGTTCAAGGATATAGTTAGTGATGGAACACCAGCAACCTTACCTCCAAAGAGAGCCATCAATCATCAGATTGACTTCATACCAGGGGCTTCATTGCCAAACAAAGCAACTTACAAGCTTACACCAGATCAGAACCTAGAAGTAGCTAGACAAGTGCAGGAGTTGTTAGACCAAGGACTAATTAGGAAGAGCATCAATCCGTGTGCAGTACCAATGGTCTTAGCAACCAAGAAGGGTGGTAAGTGGAGGCTATGCACTGATTCTAGGGCTATAAATAGAATTACAATAAGATATAGGTTCCCTATTCCTAGGATTGAGGATTTGATGGATTGTCTTGGAGGAGCTCAATATTTTACCAAGGTGGATCTCAAGAGTGGATACCATCAGATCATAATCAAATATGGGGATGAGTGGAAGACAACCTTTAAGACAATTGATGGGTTATATGAGTGGAGAGTTATGCCATTTGGCCTCTCAAATGCCCCTAGCACATTCATGAGGCTCATGAATGAAGTGCTTAAGGATTTCACAGGGCTATTTGTGGTGGTATATCTAGATGATATACTCATCTTTAGCAAGACAACAAAAGAACATCTAAAGCATGTGGAGTTGGTTCTTAAAAGATTGCAGGAGGAGAGGTTAGCCATCAACCTAGAAAAGTGTGAGTTCTTCAAACAAGAGCTTTTGTATTTAGGGTTTGTAGTATCCCAAGGATCATTGAAAATGGACCCAAGCAAGGTTGAACCTATCCTAAATTGGCCTACACCAACCACTAGGATAGAGGTAAGGAGTTTTCATGGGTTAGCTCAGTTTTATAGGAAGTTTATAAGGAATTTTAGTGGCATATGTGCACTAGTACTTGATAAAATCAAAGGTGGCCTAAAAACTAAGTTCAAATGGACTCTTGAAGCAGAGAAGGGTTTTGAGAAACTGAAACAAGAAGTAGCAACTCAACCCATCCTTTTGTTACCTAGCTTTGATAAGTTATTCACTATGGAATGTGATGCTAGTGGAATTATAGTAGGAGGAGTGCTAAGCGAAGAAGGCAGGCCTATAACTTTCTTTAGTGAAAAGCTCCAATGAAGCTAAGAAAAAATATTCTACCTATGACCTAGAATTATATGCTCTAGTATAGTCACTTAGAAAGTGGAGGCATTATCTCCTACCTAAAGATTTTGTAGTGTTTACTGATAACCAGGCACTTAGCTACACCAACACACAAGAGAAGTTGAGCAATAGACATTTGAAATGGATGGAATACCTCAAAGCCTTACATTTACCATCAAGCACAAAAGGGATAGTTGAACAAGGTGGCAGATGCATTAAGTAGGAGGTTGTTGACAGTGCAAGAGATACAAATAAAGAGCATTGGGATAGAAAGTTTCAAGGATCTCTATGGAGAAGATGAAGACTTCTCAGAGGCATATAAGGTATGTTCTGATTTTGAGAATCACTTTCATAGTCAATTCTCAAAGTATACATTGCAGAGTGGACTTTTGTTCAAGGGGAATCAGTTATGTGTTCCAAAAGGTTCAATGAGAGAGAATCTTATCCAGGAGAAGCACAATGGTAGTCTCAGTGGTCATTTTGGTATCAACAAGACACTGGAATTAGTGCAGAGGTTCTATTATTGGCCCAAGTTGCCAAGGGATGTCAGAAGGTATGTGGAGCAGTGTGTAGTTTGTATGAAAGCCAATGGGGGAGCTAGCAATGCAGGTTTGTATCAACCTCTACCCATTCCCAATAGACCATGGGAATGCATTAGCATGGACTTTGTGGTGGGACTCCCTAAGACTAAGACATGGTTTGATAATGTCTATGTGGTGGTAGATAGGTTTAGTAAGATGAGTCACTTTGTTCCTTGCAAGACTACCCATGATGCTAGGTATATTTCTCATATTTTCTTCAAAGAGATTGTGAGGATCCATGGATTTCCATTGAGCATTGACTCATACAGGGATGTGAAGTTCATGAGTCATTTTTGGAAAAATCTATGGAGCATATTAGGTACTAACTTGTCTTTTGGATCAGCCTACCATCCTCAGACCGATGGACAAACTAAGGTGCTAAATAGAGTGTTAGGTAACCTTCTAAGATGCCTCACCAAGGATTATGGATATACATGGGACTTGGTCATATCACAAGCTGAATATGCCTACAATGATAGTGTGAATCGGACCACAAGCAGAAGTCCTTTTGAAATAGTGTATGGAATGCACCCAAGAGGTGTGTGTGAACTTAGAGATTTAGGAGCTATGGAGCACAAGAGTGGCCATGTTGAGGATGTCTCTCAGACCATGAAGGAGATTCAGGAGCAAGTGAAGAAGACAATTACAGAGGCTACTCACAAGCTAAAAGCTAAGGTGGATATGTCTAGGAAAGATCTACAATTTGTAGTAGGGGACTATGTCATGGTCCATCTCAACAAATCTAGGTTGTAGAAAGGAACATCAACCAAGGTGCAGATGAAGAGAGTGGGACTATGTCAGGTGTTAGAAAAATATGGGAAGAATTCCTACAAGGTGGAGCTACCTATAGACTTAGGCATTTCTCCAATGTTTAATGTGGCTCATTTGATTAGGTATAAAGGACCAATCACTGACTTGGATCAAAAAAGTGTGGATGTCTTGAAGGATGTGAGTAACATAGCCTTACCTCCTAAAGACAAGCTGCAAGCAAAGAGGATCTTGGAATCAAGGGTGAAGAAGTCTACCCGGCATAAGGAATACATGGAACATCTCATCAAATGGAAGGACAAACCAAAATCTAAGGCTACATGGGTGGATGAAGCTCAGTTCAAGAAGTAGGGTATTGATTTATCTCTGATCTCTCCCCACATTCCTTAGTGTTTTTGTAGAGGGGGGAGAATGGTGCAGGATCACCCATAGGTCACCATAGTTTGTCTAAAAGGTCATGTTTTGGCAATTTGTTTAGGCCAACTTATCATCTATTCATGTTCATTTATGGTTGTGCCTTAGTGGCATTTTTGATTGGGTGTTGATCATCTGATGAAGATCATGTTGACCATTGGATAGGCTTAAGGTTTTTGCACAAGTGAGGTTTTGACCTTTTAGACCTTTTAGGAGTTTCTTTTCAAATTCTTGAAAAATGTTTGAAAATGTTGCTCAATTGGAGCTACAAGCGGCCAAGAAGAGCCAAGGAGAGGATAACTGATTTGGGTGACCTATTTATGGGATGCCTCAACATTGGAGTGAGGTTGGAAGCATTTGTTATGTTTTGGAGTTTTGTGAATTCAAGAAAAGCAATTGTGTTTGAGAGTGAATTTTCTGATTTTTGCATTGAAGTGAGGTTTTAATGGATTGATCATGGCACTGTAATTTGTGTAGGTGTAGTGTAGTTGTTCTTCAAGCATTGTGAGACATTAGTTAGTTTCTTTATTCAATTTCAAGCATTGTTTTTAAATAGTTTTGATTTCATACTATTGTTGGTCTGAACCAGGCAATTTTGTGAGAATGGAGTGTTAGTTCACTTTCCCACAGTACAAATTGTACGACCCTTTGGGAACAGTGACTAGACTCCATGGATGTACATATGGTAGGGTTTAGGGCCTTTTAAAACACAGGAGCCACTATATAATTCTTGCCCTAGGCGAGCCAAGAAGAGTCCAGCTAGGGAAGACCTTAGTGCAGAGCACTTAATTTACAGGGGTTTCAAATTC
Organism: Sequoia sempervirens; assembly: GCA_007258455.2. Taxonomy (NCBI): domain Eukaryota; kingdom Viridiplantae; phylum Streptophyta; class Pinopsida; order Cupressales; family Cupressaceae; genus Sequoia; species Sequoia sempervirens. Next base: position 5,782 of record VDFB02106039.1, read on the forward strand.
TTGACAAACTATCTGTTGGAGAAGGCAGGTATGAGTCTTTCCAAGACATGGTAAGTAGGAGGAAACTCCATCAATCCATCTGGTGAGGGAAGGACTTGACAATTTGCAGTAAGCCAGGAAAGGGCTCAAAAACCCTAGTATTGCTCATTTTCAAATTAGGGCTTTGTACGGCCAGTTGTGACCCAAGACCCCAAAAATCCTTGAGAGGTGGGCATATGTACTAGGAATCCTAGGAAAAGTTTGGGGTGTTCTTTGGAAAGACTTGGGAAAAACCCTGATTTCTCGGAGAAGGAGGTGTAATTGGGGCTCCTAGGGCTAGTAGCCTTTTAGGCCTAAATGAGGGTTTGGTGGAAGCGACTAGGAAATGGAACTAGGTGGACCCCTAATACACTTAGGAGGATGGATTGATGACTTTAGAAGCACCTCCACACCCCGTAAAACTAATTCAAGAATTTGGAGGATTTGTAGCCTTTAGGGTAGATTAAGGGCTAAGGTAAGTGTTTCAAGATTGCACCAAGTCTTGACTTGGTAGGAGGATCTAAGTTGATAGTTGGGTTGGCAAGGAGAAATCAGGGGACCCTAAGAAGGAAGAGGTCCTATAGGTTTCAAGTGGTGGAGTGAAACACCCTAGAGGTCTTCCAAGCAAGACCCGGAGCATGAAACAATGATTGTTTCATCCAACCTCCTATCAGTACATGCATCATTAGGATCATTTGGGGTGATTATAGATCTCTCTAAGTGAGTCATACATCTTCATATTTCCATTCTTGCATCATATTCTTATTCATTAGAAGAAGATTTCATCATGTTTCAAATTTCCTAGTCTTAGACACAATTAAGGCTAGGGATTTCATGCATATTTCATTATTTCCCTGAAGGTTTAATTACCAAACTAAGGATTGACCAAGGAAAACCCCCCATTAGAAAATTAAGTTTATATTCTATTTTGTAGGTATTTTTGCAGATTTAGATCCATAATTCAAGTTGGAAGGAAAGAGTAGGTGTTGAAGTGCAGATCAAAACTTTAAATTCTTGAAAAAGAAAAAATGGGACTAATTCACCAAGAGTGGCGAATGATTCCCATTGTAGTTTTTTTCTAGATCTATTTATAGATTCAAATACCCTTTTCCACGAAAAAGGTTCCTATGTAGAAATCTAGATCTAGGACTGATTTTCCCAAAATAGCAAATGAGTCCCAGTAGGTCAAAAAGTCAAAATTTTAAGCATTTCAAATCTTCAATCATTCATCTCAATATTTCTAGGTGCACACCATACATCTTACTACTTTTATGTTTTGTTCTATTTGCATTTATAAGTCATTTAATAGATTATTACATTAAACTAGCGTTTAGAGATGCATCTTACATTTCATTGTCGTTTCCAAGTCTAAGCTTGGTGGTGAACCCCCTTATTATTCTACTTTCAACCCCTAGGTCAACCCTATTTCAAGATTTATTTTTGTTTGCATTGGGATCTCTAGGGTTATCCTTGAATATAATATAGCTTGAAAGTGAGTGTGAGCATTTAGCAATAATTATTATTCACCCCATTTTCAGAGGTTCCATTTTGGTGAACTTGCTTTTAGAAAATTAAAATTCTAATTTTGAGTGCATTTTCATCCTAGATTTGGATTGCATTAACATTGCATTATGAGTTGCATTAGTTAATTTGCATTCTAGGGTTTCAAACTTTGCATTAGTGAAATCTCATATAGCTTGCATTTTTGCACCTCATTTCATTGAAAATCATACAAAATATGCATTTTCACCTTGCATCTACATCATATAGCATAGAAAGCACAAAAAACAAATTAAAATTTTTGAAATTTAAAAAAAAAATTCCCTGCTAGGACTCATTCACCGCCTTGGGTTAATTAGTCCTAGTGCAAATTCAGAATTGCATTTTACATAGTTAAATTTCCTAATATTAAGCTTTTGTTTGTTGTTATTGTTTTTCTATTTTAGTTGGCATACTTTCTGTTACATTTAAATCATTAGAGGTAGCATAATTTACATTCATTGTAATTGTGGATAGAATTATATTTGTGCACTTTTCATTTTCAACATTAGTTCATAGTTCATTTAGACTAGATCACATTAGACATACAATGGAAAACAAGACCCAACACCTAAGCCACTTGGTGAAAGCTTAGCTATTTGACTATTTAAAATCTCTCTTTCCAAGTTAACCTAAACCTCAGGCCTTTTAGTAGTGATGACTTTGATAAGTTAGATGAATCCGTTGAGGATTTCATCTCACAAAGTTCATCCACTAAGACTTGTTTTGAAAAACTAAGAATAAGAGACGTTAATGTGATTCAAACTCAACTCATCCGTTACCCATCTTCACACAAAACTCAAACTCAAACCAAACCTTAATTTATCCTTTACTCACCTAAGAATATTGTTATGCAACAACTAAGTCATAATACCATTGCTCATACATATAACACTAGAAATAATCCACAACCAAAACAACCAACTCTGAAAATATTACCTTTGTGTAATCCCATATTGCCTAGTGCTCCTCATTTACCTCCATATAGTGGCAAGGAGTATGATCTTGTTGAACAACTTAAGAATACTCCTATAAAGATATCCCTTTTGGACCTAATTCAAAATTCACTTAACTATCATAGCATGCTTCAAAATAGCCTTACAAAAAGTTGTGATCCCTACTAATACAAATGCAAATGACGTGGCAGATCTAATACAAGGAATTAATATAGTTAACATTGTAAAAATTAACTTTTACGAACATGAGCTCCCTCCTTTGGAGATGAGAAATAGACTTGATACCTTCATGATAATAGCCAAATTCAATAGACTATGAATAAAAAGAACCCTTTTTCATAATGGCCCAACCCTTAATGTATGCAGTGTGAAGATTTTAGATAGATTACACATGGAAAAATAAAAAATTGAATCTGATTCCTTATCAATTCAACAATTTGACAATGTAGAAAAGAGAGTGCTCAATGTGATTACTTTACCTATTATAATCGGAAAGGCCACCTTACAAACTCCTATTCATGTTATACCTCATGATCTTTCATACAGTCTCCTTTTAGGAAGAACTTGGATTCATGAGATGCATGCGGTGCCTTCGAATCTCCATTGTATCATGAAATATGTCTATAACAACAAGGTATACCAAGTTGAAATAGACCTTGAGCTTGAGAGTTGTTTACAAGTTGAAAAATGAATGTCAAGTCATTTAAGCACCTTAACTCCAACATCAAACATAGAATCTATGGAAGAAGAGAAACAAGAAATTAAAACACTATCAAAATTATTAGATGATGATTGGGCTTCTTTGGAATTAACACCTTTATTTATTGGAGAATATACAATCACAAATGAAGAAGATGAGAAGCAAAAATAACCAATGATAATGTCTACATAAAACTTGGAAGAAAATTCACAAGTGTCTACCTCATCCACTCTTGAAGAAGACATAGTTTATACAATGTTCAAAATTTGATGACATAGACTATCAACAACCAAAAAACCTAAAAGAAATGGAAAAAATTTATGAGAGAGGTTATGAACTTGTGAAACAACTGGGTTATAGTGGTAAAGGATTTGGAAAGCAAGTGGAACCTCCAAGAATGTAAGATCCAAAGATGTGGACTGTGTGGCGAGAAGGTTCCACCCAAGGATAAACCTCAATATTTCAATGTAAAGGAGATTAAAATCTAACAATAGGGTTGACCTAGTGATTGAATTTGACAAAAGGGGTTCACCACCAAGTGTAATCTTGGAAAACACAAGATGCTGGAAGACATAGTGTGATATGAAAAATGACCTAAAAATGCAAGTAAAATGTAGCATAAAGCTATCAAACTAGAAATGTGCACCTGGGAAACCAAAGAAAGCATAATGGAGGTCTAGAATCTTGAAAAATTTGTTGTTAATGCTAACTGGGACTCATACACCAAGTTAGGCGAATCAGTCCAGTTTTGGGTAAACTATGCTGGAAGAGGTTTTAGACAAATGGGTAGTCAGATCTACAAAAATACCTGACAAATAGGTTTAGTGGGACTCATTCACCGATAGTGGTGAATTAGTGCACTTCTAGACTTCTAGAAATTCAAAACTGGATTTTTTAATAGTTCCCAGTCTATTGTGTTCTTCATGATTCAGATTTGGGTCTAAAACTACAAAATTCAGCCTATAGACCTTCTCTAAGCTTCTCCAAGGCTTGCTTAAATCTTTGACAACTTTGAATTTCTTTGAAAACTTGATGAAAAATTTTCCAATCTTGTTGCTTGAAAAATCTACAACCTAGACCTACAAATCATATGCAAAGAGAGGGGAAAATGTTGTGGGGTTAGTGAATAGGGGTTTGTCTTTGTCAAACATCTTGTTGGTAATAAAACCCTTGAAATAGAATGAAATAGAATAGAGAATGATGTTGCAACTCACCAAACCCTTGCAATAAGGTGCTGCAAACATGTAAGTAATGGCCCCAATGGATGTGGACTTGGAATCTAGGTTGATGTTGATAGATCTTGAATGCAATGCTTTCTTGAATCACACAATCGTACACCACAATTGTTAGATCTAAAACAACATGATGCAAACAATCTTTAACATGATGATTGAAATTTGAAGATTTCTCTTGAATGCTTGATAATCTACCTTTGAAATTCCTTGAATGATCTTGTGAATGCTCAAATTATCTTGTGAACTATATGCATGAATACTTCAATGCTTGGGGATGAAAATGAGAGAAAGAAACTTGTATTTATTCTCAATTATGCAATAATTCTGAAAATTACATCACTACAGGCTGACCTTAGATCTTGGAGAATAAAAATCCACTAAAAATTTAAATTAAATTTTGATTTTGAGTTAAAGGGGACTCATTCGCCACCTTGGGTGAATGGGTCTCACCTAAGGGGACTCATTTTCCCATAATGGTGAATGTGACCCTCCTTAGGAATTTGAGGTGGGTTTTAGGATTTTGATGTTTTAAATGATATTTGTTGTGATTATTCTTGAAAATACACAAAAATAAGGCCTTTGGATGAAAAATGGGGCCATTTAAAGAATAAGAAAGCTCAATTATTAATATAAAACCTAGGAAAGTGTGAAAGTTTGCTAAAACACTTAAGTGAGGTACCATTTGAATCCTTTTAGTTCAGAAGGGCCCAAGACCTAATGTGAATGTATTATTCACATTGCAACATTAAATCAAGGCCACATTAAGGAAAAATCACAAGGAGGGCCTGAACAAGTCAAAAAAAGTAGAAGGGTTACTTTTTTATGAATCCATCTAGCTCCCACTTTAGTGAGAAGATGAACTTTCTTCAAACTCACACTAAAGTAGACCAACACACACATGAAGAGGGGTTCAAATGTACCAATTCTAGCAAGATGGGACAATAGCAATCAAGAGGAGTGATCAAACACCAAGGATCAAGATCCCATGACAAACTAACATAAGTGAAAATGAACACACATGAAAATGATATCAAGAACAAGGAAAAATCATGCAATGCCAAAGAGAGAAAAATGTAAAAACAAAAGAATCAGATCAAGCTTTG
>VDFB02106040.1:0-24447 GCA_007258455.2 Sequoia sempervirens
TGTCCGTTTTATTTGGATTGGACTCCACCCAGCAGTAGTTGGAACTCTCTTCCGTATTACAGTCGCAGCGCAGATGCTTCCATTTCCCAGTCAAACTCGCTTTCTGGCGGTGTCACCGTCTAAGATCTATCGTTGCTACCTATTGTATCCTTGTTGTTAGCCTGGAATACTTACGGATGCAAGTATTTTACGAAATACATAATTACGCTGAAGGCGTTCCCTCAATGAAGTTCTCCCAACCTATTTCCCCTATCGACGGTTCAAATCGCAGGACAAAGGGTGCAACACAACACGTAGATCTTCGTCATTCATTGTTTTTGTCGTTTTCCCTTCTCAAACCCTAAATGGCTTTCACGCAGACAGCTTTACTTTTTGTTTATTGTGAATAGATTGAAGCAGTAAGCGATTTCGGCTTTGGTAGGGTTTTCTGCAAACTCTGCCCATTTTCTCTCTTCGGCATCGTTGACAGCGGGACACAATTTGTGCAGAATCTGGAGGTAAGTCACTTGCCAGTCTGCTTTCGGAAATCTTTCTTTTTTAATTTGTACGCCGCCGGATCATTCTCTTTTGTGTTTTATTCCATTCTAAACAATTCACTCAGATACATTTACAGCTACAAAACCAAAGCATATAAGATTTCATACCGGTTTCGCTTTAATGCCCATAACAATGCCAGCCAAATTGGCAATCAAAGCTAAGAGAATGAGCGATAACCTTGCTTTTGCTTTTGACAGACACGCTCATCTCCAAAGATTCAAAAGCAAAATCCCTTCACTTCAACTCCTCCAACTGCTAATGATTTCTACAGAATTATCCTTATGTATTGTCGGCTCCAGTCCCATAGTAATATTTACAGAAGCGGCTGCCTCTAGAAATCTATATCAAACATTGCAGAACTTTGCGGAAACCACATATTTCTCTATCTGCTTCCTCTACACTGTTCCACAGGCTCTAACCTCGAACAACACATTTCTCACATTTTTACATGATAACAGATGCCCAAAATTATTATTAATCATTTTCCCCCCAAAAATAAAGGTGACCCACAGTCCTCTCAACCCACCTGTAACTTTCATTAACAAGTGCTCTGCTTCTCTCACATAGCCCAAACCAGCCCTAGAATAAAACCCACCATTAATGCTGTTACTTCCTCCCAAAATCCTACCTCTTCAAAATCATTTTTGTAAGCAATGTCACAGTTTTTGACCTATCAAAAACTTTAGAAGTAGCGTTCTCTCAATGGCGTTGATGAGCAACAAGAAGAGAAAATTACTGCACACTCTGTTGAACCAAACAATCAAAATCAGCAGCAAAAGTACAGATGTTGAAAGAAAATGGGTGCAATGGGAACCCATTTTCTCTTGTTCTGCAAAGTGGGTTCCAGTTTTATTCTTTTTATTCACAAGAAGGGTCAACAGCTACACTGCCTCGTTCTCACACTCAAGAGATAACGTGGATAACTATGAGGGCAGAGGAGTAAGAGAAGGAGAAGAAGTAATCAAACAAGCATGTGGGTTACTGCAACAGAAAAGGTGTGTTCAGTATCTACTTTGAAATGATTGGTAATGGATTCTTGCCCACTGTCATTACTTACAGTGCACTCATCAATGGGCTCTTTAAGAGCGGAAAGCTTGAGAAGGCAAATAAGCTATTAGGAAAAATGATCTACAGTGGTCTTTATCCCACTGATATAAGTTACAAAGGTTAAGCAGCTGTTGCTAGGTGTATTCCCTTGCCTTGTGATCATTACCAATTTAGAAAAATTTAAAAATATAAAAGCTATCAGATTAATTTATAAATGGTAAAAAGTCCAGTTACCAGAATTTTTAGAATCTGTATCTTTGAATTTTGCATTCCATGTATTTTTATTGCCATTTTTCAATTCAAATGATCAATAATAATGGCAAAAAATGACTTAGCCACACACTACATTACAGAATGATCAATTCAAAAAATAAATTATTTATATCTGTTTGTCATTGTGAAGATGCAAAATTAATGTAGCCTCAGGACTGCTAAGATTCAATGTAAATATCATTAGGCATTGCTAGACATTGTTCATAAATAAAGGTAAGGCTCGACTTAATTGTCAAAACAGCAATACAAAAATGTGTATACCATGCCACCCCAATGAGTGTGCAAATTTGATCCCCTTAATGTAGAAAGCTCATACTCTGCTTGTATTAATGTTCTAGCTTTTAAGGCAACATTTCTAAATAACTACCTTCATTCCAGAAATTTAATCTTTATTTAAAAGCATTCTTGCCCATGGGGGTAACTCGTATGAATCCAGAGGGGGAATGGAGTTCATCTCAAAACAACACAAGGCAAATGGAAGATAGAATCCCCTAGTGGAATGCTTACCTAAGGGGAATCTGATACACAAAATCGGTGTCTTCCTTGGCAGTCACCTGATAAACTAACTTTACCTTTACTTTTTCTATAACAGTGAGACAGCCTTGGCCAGGTCCATCACAGGAGACTGATTTTGAATTTCAGCGGGCCCATCCTAACCTCACAAATCCAGCATAATTTACTGTATAACAAAAAGATCTTTACTGAATGCACAAGCCAGAATCAAACAAGATGTTTCAATTGAAAAACAACTGGTTTCCTTTTTACTGAGCATAGAAAGAGAAATTACAATGGAAACCTGAAATACCTGTACTATGTATAGAACAAATGCTGAAAATTTTAAACAGCAAGGATGCCTTTTCATATTTCTACAAACTCTTCAATCCGTCCATCTGTCCAAAACCAGCGATGGCAGATTGGAGGCAGTTCACTGACTTTTTAGTCAATACCTGGTGTAAGAAACATTTAACTGTATTGTCAAAACTCTAGACAAAGGCAAGCTAGAAAATTTTAACAGCAGAATTATATATGAAGTGTTCACAAGACAAACATATTATATTAAAGCCAAACCAGCACTTTTTCAACTTGGTGATCAAAGCCTATGCTGAGGTCAAGATGGCGTTACAAGCTACAGACACCTTCTTCCTCATGAAAGATAATGGTATAGTGCCCTCTTTTTTCTCCTGCAATTTCCTTCTTGAAGCTTTGGTTGTGTCTAGACAAACCGATAGGTATGAAATATTACCAAAGAGTGTGGAAAGAGCTCCTCTTGATATAATTAGCGATCTCAACTAATGAATGAGACCATTGATACCGTTTTTCCAGCTGAGAGCAGCATTGATTATGTCAATGTATTAACATTTCGACCTTCTCTGCTGATTCCATTGCAGGTTGCAATGCTTACATTTTATTACCAGTGCTGCAATCAATGATGCATTCACAAATTCAATGGCTGAAATCGAACAGGTGGCATAGTGAAGAAAATAAATTCTGCAAGGCTACAAAGTGGAATCTGTTCTACTTTTCAGCAGTGGCATAGATTTGCTTGCAAAAGAAAAAAAAAGAGAAATTTGAGGTATTTATTTCATATGTAAGAGCTTTTCATCTGACTTCTTTTATAAGATTTAAAAAATAGTAGAATGTTTGCATAGCATTTGTAGAGTTTTATAAGACAGAAATTGATTGGAAAGTGTAGTATCCATTTTGATTGAATAAAAATTTTGGAGTTTTTATTTGTTAATTTTTATGTTAATTATTATTATTAGGGATTTGTGGGTTTCATGGATTTTTAGTCTCATAAACTGTTTGATCTTCTTGTGTGATTAAAATGCTTCATTTCATTTCTTTGTTATAGTTTTATTCACTTTCTTGAGTGGTAGTATCATACAACTTAGATGAGTTATTTTAATTTGTCCATCATATAGCTTAGATGAGTTATTTTAATTTGAGTGATAGTATCATATAACTACTTTTTCAAATTTAGAATTTCCATCAATCAATACTCTACATGATAGGTAGAAATACAGTTAAATGCTACAAAACACTTTAGTTCAAAGTTATATTTGAATTAAAGTTGCCCACCTCCATTGGCAAATAGCTTAGCCTCTACTGATTTCCAACTTCTAGACATGGTCGATACATGTCGTTGTTTGTGTCTTATTAGCAACAATTCCACAAAACAAAGGAAAATAATAGATATAGGGACACGATAAAGTTGTTGTAAATATTGGTAGTGAAGATAAAAGTTAAAACAAATACTGCAAATGTTAATTGGTTCCTTTAAACCCATATAAAAACAGAACGCAATTATGTTGATGTCCATTATTGATTTTAATGGATCAAATGAAAAAAGAATGCATCATTTAAAAAAAAACGTAACCCAATTCAAAGCCTCTTTAAGAGTCTAGATCAACACCAAATATAGAGTGTTACTGTTAACAATAAGAATGGCCTTGACTTAGCTATATTGTTTTTTGTATTTAATACATCTTTTGTTACGATCAATAACATTGTCTGTAAACATGGTTGCCTACAATTTTTAACAAAGTGCAATACAAAGTCTTTATTATTTTGATATGAACATGGTTATCTTTTCAACTTGTCAGATATTATTCAATCTTCTTATTTTCAATAAAGTTGTGTCAATACAAATTGTTGTTGCTGCAAGCGTTATAGCCGTTCATATTATATACAAGTAGCTATATTACTTGCAACTAATTCTATGCACAACACAGTTTAAACACAACCACCCTCACTCACACATAGGTTTTTTTATAGTCTATTTTTTTTCTCTATCTGAGAAGTCAATGTCGCACACCAAAATTATCTCCTGCAAATTTCTTCACATACTTGTACATGTTATTTCTACTTGACTTGCACTGCTGCTAATTAATATTGCATTGCTATGATCCCCAACAACCACTGTCATGGAAAACCAAGCAGAAGTAATGCAAGCAAAGTGTATTCGTCGTAACCAATTGCAACTATTACGGTACCATGCAAAGAAGGATTCTATTAATAGAGGGAGACGAGAAAAGCATCACAACCTCCGTGACGAAACCACCTTGTCCACACCCACTCATTCCAGTAACCTCTCCACATTACAACCACCCGCAACTCATATGCAGTCTATATTACACCCTTGCTCTCCCTCCCAAACCCAACATCCTCCACTATTTCTTGCAAACTATTACATTGCTAGGAATTCATTCTGTTCGAAGTTCTATCAAACATTTCAACTTGTCAAGTGTGCATGGAACGATATCCAGGAATAAAAACTAGGCAAGTGAATGGCTGTATTGCTTGTACAAGATGCATTTAAAAAAAAAATGGCAATCACTTCTCAAAGTGGAACAACATGGACCCTAGTGAGCAGCCTACTTGTTTGCAACAACTAACTCAAATCGAGGAGATGCTTATAGTAAGAGTCAGCCTTGTCCTCCAAGTTACTTATGCAAGAGGGGGCCAGTTAAAATATAGTGGCAACACTATTTGTTTTCCTCAAGATATTATTGTAATTGCAACTTATTTACCTCGGCATATACATGACCTAGATATACTCATACTCAACAAAAAAAATGTTGATTCCCAACAATATAGCTTCTATGTTTGTTGCTCACGTGTTCATGAGGCTTTGCAATATAAGATTTGTAATGACCCATACTACAAAGATGTACAATTAGATGAGGCATCTCTCTTATGCTTGCCTATTGACTCCACTGACATATCAGACCTTCTATATGCAACAACCTCAAATGTAGATCCCCTAGATCTATGTTTCATGGAAACAAATAATATAGACAAAGAACATTTGCAAGAAAATGTGCAAACAACAACATCATTTGTGGCAAACCTACCTCTTGCACGTACAAAAGTGCAAGAATTGCGAGCCTTGTTGCAATTAGGGGAAGGACACCTGACTCCAGCTATTGATTGGCCACCAATTTCTTTGACGCCCATCAATGAATACACCACTGAAGGATTATTTGTTATGGCATTCCCCACATTCTTTCCAAAGGGCACAACTTCATTCAAGCAACAAAATATGAAAGAGGTCAAGCTACATGAATATGCTCTCCATCTTCTAAGATACCATGATAATAGGTTTGGCCAACACCCACGGTTTAGATACTTCATACTTAATATTCTTATGCGCCATCGAAGTGAAGCAATGACTTTTGTTTTTGTTCAGAAACACTTGGAATGTAGTTTGCCAACAACAATACTTGCCCTCCGCCAAAGATTAAAGGACCTTCCCGATGACAAGCTTGCAAACCAGGTTATGCATTTTGGCTCGACTATACGGGGCACGCGTCCCTTCTGGAATCACCGTAGGGCGGAGCTATCAGACATGGTCATTCAGGTTAGTTGCCTGACTCTATTCTTTACCCTTAGTGCAACAGATACTAAATGGCCAAACCTGCACAATTGCATGCCATCTACCACACCCACAAATCCTACGGTTGCATCACAGTGGAGGATCCAGAATATTGTGCAAAACCCACACCTCTCTGCACTTTACATGCATCACAGATTCACTTCTTTTCGTGAAGAGGTTTTGGAAAAGATTCTCTGCACAATTGACTATTGGTATAGGTAAACATATTTCACATTGTTTCCTTTTTTAATTTTTCTTGTACACCAGTTGCTTACTAAAATCTCCACTCTTCAGGTATGAATGGAAACACTGAGGTTTTGCACACGTCCATGGCTTCCTTTGGCTCAAAGAAGCACCTGATATTGCCAAACTACAATGGAATAATCTTGCATCAGTACAAAATGCAATCGACTACATTGACAAATATGTCTTTGCATGGAACCCGTGCCCCCATCCACTCTCAAATGAAAGGGTTCCACAATCTACCTTTGACAACCCTTGCTTAATGGACACAAGAATTATTATGTTGTCCAATCCTTCACATGACTACAGTGAGCTACTCAACGGTGTTCAACGCCATACATATCGTACCTTGAACACATACTTGCGAAAAAAATAGGCCACTCTTGAATGTCACTACAAAGCCCCTTGGCCCATCCAAGACACCTCAAGCCTTTCAAATGATAGTGGCCAGCCAAAGCATACGCCTGCTTGTAATGATGACTGTTTGAATCTTCACAACCCCACTATCCTCTCTATTTGGCGAGCAAATATAGATTGTTAGCCTATTCTCTCAATAGATGTAGTGCTCAAATATATAGCAAAATATGTAGCAAAATCAAAAACCAAATCTAAAACATACCATGCAATGCTTTCTCGTACTTCAACCTGTTTTGATCTTGACAAGCCAGCACCGATAGCATTTAGAAAAATGCTTGTTGACAACCTCGTGGACCGTGATATTAGTGCCCAAGAAAGTTGCCACTTTTTATTACAACTACCACTCTGCCTATCTAGTAGGACGCTTGTTTCTTTAAATGTAAACCAAAAACACTATCAACAAATTCCACTCTCAACCACATCCACATCAACAATCACGGACTACATTGATGCATACATGGCTCGACCTATTTGTTTAGAGAGAATGGCACTAATTGATGTCACTCAGAAATGGAGCTTCAAAGCAACTTGTAAAGCACACCAATGGAAAGAGCATTCCACAAAAGCAATTGTTCGAGTATCCCCATGCTTCACATGCATTCTTGCAAAGGATGACCCACGATTTCACGACTTCTGTTGGAGTGAATTGCTTCTGTACAAGTCATTTTGTAACATTGCAAATGACTATGGGTCATCCACCGCTCAAATTTTTGCAAATTGGGAGAGGTTGGCATGCAGTTACCATCCATGGCATGTGTGACGCATTGAACCAGAGATAGTCGCTGATCTTGACCCCAACACTCCATCGATTGATGAGGAACAGCCACAACAATGCAACCAACCCGATTGGTAGGTTTTGTCAGGTGTACACCCAGGTCATCCACTCCAACTTGATGAACTCAACATGCTTGGTAACCATGAAATAGACCTTTACCATGATTGGGAGACTCCTTCCATAAATCCACTACAACATTTTTTGGCTACCACCTTCTTAGACTCAAACTGTACAACATTTCAAGTCCCCCTTCTACCCAATGTATATACCATGCATGACCTTTTAGTCGAACAAAAAAAAGCATTGGATTTAGTGTTGTTGCACCTATCCTCCACCACTTACCAACCACCACTAAAAATAATTGTTGAAGGCACTGTAGGAACCAGAAAGTCTCACCTAATAAAAAAGATCAGGTTTGCACTCAATGGTTCAACTCCAAACGGTTAGACATCGCTACTACTTCTTGCACCTACAGGTGTTGCAACATTCAACATTGGAGCATCAACAATTCATTTTGCTTTTCACATACCCATCAAAGAGATTGCTCCCTTGTAAGGCCAAACACTAGCAAGCTTCCAAGAGAACATGTACTTCGTTCGCTACATTCTAATAGACAAAATGAGCTTCATCGGCCCAAAGTTGCTAGAACGTATTGACATTCATTTGCGCGAAGCTTTCCTTGCATATAACCACAACCCATTTGGAGGATGTTCAGTCCTGCTCTTTGGAGACTTGGGCCAACTGCCTCAGGTCAAAGACATTCCTATGTACTCTTCTTCTTCCTACGGTGGGGACACTATGGCGAAGCTTCCAAACAGTTATTACACTTAACAAAATCTTTCATCAAAGTGGACAAGATCCCACTCAAATTCTATTTCGTGAACTCTTGTGCAATTTAAGGAAGGCTGAACTATGTTCACCAAGTTTTCGGGCGGGGGATGGGTTGTATAGTATATATATATATATATATATATATATATATATATATATATATATATATAGGGAGAGAGAGAAATTTTAAAAATATAGGGAAATTTCAAATTTAAGATATTCATATGAGTAATGATAATCATAACAATCACCAATCATATTGACATATGCATCATAGAATCGAATTATCAAACAAATTAATACTACACCTACCTAATTGCATCCATGGACCATAATTCAAATTCATGTCAAATAGTCAATGTGCATATGATATAAAATAATAAAATGCCCAAAAGGCTACAAGTTTGTACTACAAATGTCAAAATGACAAAGTCACAAGTGTCCAAAGGAAAAACATAGAAATAGAAAGTATGATGATTGCCACTACTCGGCATCTACCAACACTGCATCAAAATCAGACTCATAGTTTGAGTCACTGTCACTGTGAGGGGTTAGCTCATCTAATGGAACTCCAACCAATCCCTCCTGTCTCTCCTCCTCATCAATTTGTGTGACATCCTCTGGATCAACATCCCATCGTAATGCTGGAGTCTGTCTATACTCAGGAGTCTGACGATCTTGGAGTCGCAAAGCACTATGCACAGCCACTAATTTTTCTGCCCGTCTAGAGGTCAGCCTATTCCTCTTGATAGAGTGAATAAAGCCGTATGTTGACCAATTCCTCTCTGCAGCAGAGGAACTAGCAACCTGTGAGAGGAGACAAAATTTAAAAACTAAATTAGTAATTTAAATTTACTAATTAGGACATTCAATTTAAATTATGATTATATAAATGTTCAAACTTCAACACTATCACTCATCTAAATCAAATTATGTTAATGATAATCTAAAGTATTACCTGTGAAAGGAGGCGAACAGCAAGCGTCCTCAATTGTGGTGCATCCTTCCCATGCCATGACCACCATCCAATAGGATCCCTTTGAGCTACTGTAGTTCTATCTACCCTGGCCTCTGGTTTGCCGAATGTTGGACCACGGAGATTAACAAAATCAGTGAACTGTGTACGAACTAGACTGACCTCCTCAATTGAATATATTTTTGCAAGGGCCTTCATAAACCCTTCTTTCACCTCATCATCATCACAAGGAGGCATCCTACCAAGTCTAGGTACATACCATTTGGGATTAAGAGCAAAGGCTGCCATATGAAGCGGGGTATTCATAGTGTTCCACCGCCTTGTCACAATGGGCCTAATTTTTTGCTCATATAATCCCGAATTAGGATCCTTATCAGAAATTGCTTTCTTCATTTTTCCAAGCATGGAGTCAAAAGTTTCATAAATCTCTCCAAGACTTGGAGAGTCTGTATCAGCATATCTAATGACATCCACAATAGGTGAAATGATGGAGCAAACAAATCTGCAAACAAAAATTTGAAAAAAGACAAGTTAGAACTTAGAAAATAAAAAAATATTAATAATAAAATCATATATATATATTTTTATAAAATCAGCAATCAATAACAAATTATTAATTAACGATTTTTTTACCTCACATTGGACCACCAATTATCATCAAGAATTTTTTGTTTGATGCTTCTCCCTTCTGCAGTGCTTGCCATAGCCCATCTATTCCACTCTGAATTAACCATCATCAACTGTAGAGCCTCCTGTACCTCAAGCATCCTCTCTAACAAAATAAAGTAGCTGGCATACCTTGTTGCTACAGGCTTGAGAAATTCCTTCCTTGAAAATGTCCTAAAGAGGGCAAGTGAGGTGTGATGGTTGCAAATAAACATCTGAATGTCTCTAGCATCTACAACCACCTGGTGCACCCAATCCATCTTCCCTATGTCTTTCAATGTGTTGTTCAACGCATGAACACAACAAGGAGTCCAAAAGATGTGCTTGTAAGCACTCTCAACCATCAAACCTGCTAATCTGCACACACGTGCTGAATCAGTAACCACCTGCACAACATTGGTTGCCCCAACCTCCTCTATAGCCTCTTTCAAAACATTAAATTGGAATTTTGCATCCTTGCGCTTTCCAGAACAATCAATGGCTCTAAGGAAATATGGACCAGCTGAACATGTGACTATGATGTTTATAAGTGGCCGTTGTCTAATATCGGTCCACCCATCCATGATAATAGAGCAACCTGTTCTAATCCAACACTGTCTCATGTCCTCCATCACCACACTCACCTTAGAATATTCTTTTTCAAGGAGTGTAGTACGTAATTTATGTTCTCCAGGGGGAATGTATGAGGTACCAACATTTGCCACATCTCTAAACATTTGTTTGAAGTAGGGAGAACGTGCTACATGGAATGGGATAGCATGGGCATAGAAAAATTTGGCAATGGAAGAATCTGCCACATCTCGTGCTTGCACATTGAACATATTTGCAACTGTATTTTGCTGCTCACTAGAAGTAGCAGCCTTCCTCTTCCCTCTTGTGGAAATATGAACACCACCCGCACCACTACTACCACTACCAACACTAGGACTACCAAGCATAGAGGGCATAGGTGAGGTTGAATGTGCGGATTGAGTTTGCATAAGCTGATCCATAGGCCTTCCTCCGGCCTCCAAGTGCAATCTATAACACTCCATCCTCTCAAAATCTTTTATATCTTTACAACCCTTGACCCCATGGCCTCCAAAACCCAATAGATGAGAATAGACTCTTGTATAGCTCCCATTATATTTTTCTTTGCAAATGTGACATAGCCACAATCTACTACCCCCAGTGTTTTTCCCTTTGCCTTTGTCTATACGTGATGCAAGTTGAAGAAGAGGTTTTTTAGAATTAAAAGGGCCTTTTGCATATTTTTTCAAGTCTTCAGAAGGGATATCAAATGGGTTTGTTTGAGGCTGCCCCATATGAATTGATTGGTTTTCTTCCCCCCTCTCAACATCCCCACTATCTTCACTATTGCTGCTCATTTTGTTTTCTTTTGGTTTTTGCAAACTGAAAATTAAAAAAAAAAACAAAAAATCATACATTTTATCATTTTAACTTAGAAAAAAATGAAAAAAAATGAAAGATAATGAGAGATTAACTTACCTCTTTCACTTCTTTTGTTGGTTGCTTGCTTAATGCTCTCCTTTCTTCCTCCTAAATGCTGGTTTTTCTTCTCCAACAACTCCTTCAAACCCTTCTCTTTATCTTCTCACTTTTGCTCTTGGCTGCAATTTTATCTTGGCAAGTTAAAATGAGATCAAATGAAGGTAAAAAAATGTTTTAAGTGGCCATATTAGGGTTGGGAAGGCGTGGGGCCCACAAAGCAATGTTTTAAAAACAATTTTTTTTTAAAAAACACTTTATTTTTATGTCTTTTTTGCTGCTGTGCGATAGGGGACGGCCGGCCGTCCCCGGGACGGTCGAGGGACGGCTAGGCGTCCCCTATCCGTCCAGGGGACGGCCTGGCAGTCCCCTGTCCACTCGGGGCCGTTTCTCTCAATCGGGGACGTCCCCGAATTTCGAAGGAACCACAGGGGCGGTGGCGGCCAGTCCCCTCTGAACCTCTGTCCCAGAAAGCAGCAGGGCGAGGCAGAGAGCCATCTGGGGACCGCGTCCAGGTGTTTCCTTAACTCAAACCCTAGGACTGAATTCTGATTTTTTATTTTAGAATGATAATAAACATTTATCAAACATCCATAAACTATGCCAAACATGTAGATAACATCAATTATGATAGCATCCATGAAAATCAACCATCCAAATGCCAAACATAGGTTCAATAAATCTGATTTCTGATTAAAGAAGTCTGCTGCTACAAAACCTAATAATCTGGACTGATGTTACAATGAATTCATGGGCTCAAACATGCCAAATATATGCCCAGATTTCTGCTCTTCAAATCAGATCTAAATCTGTGATTGTACATACCAAATATATGCAAAATAGTCTTCAAATGTCAAACCCTAGATGGTGAATTCCTCCTTGGCAAGAGCTTAGGGTTTGCTGCTCCAAATATGCAAAATTGCCCCCAAAGGTGGGCGCTCAGATCTGCTCCAAATTTCTGCTCTAAAATGATATGAAATCTGCTCCAAATTATGACCTAATTCTGCCCCAAAATGTTATGCAAATTCTGCTCCAAACTCGAAATCCTCCAATGAAGTGCAAGTAGACCTCCGTTAAGAAGTCTTCCCAAGATGAGATTGGGTTTTCGTCCAACTCACCCTTTATTCTCTAGGGTTTTCGTCCTTGGAATAAGCTGCTCAAAAGTGCAGACCAAAGTAATAGAAATAACAATTCCAATATGATATGAAATGCCTTCAAAGATCTTGTATTTATACATATTTCCCTTCTTCTCTATGCTGGCCGACCTAGGCAAAATTGCTATTAATTTTCTAATTTTTCCCCATCTCAAGGTTGACTCCTTAAGTCTTATTGGTGTCCCACTAACTCTGGCTGACCAAGACTTAAATTTTCTTACCTTAAAGAAGGCCGACTCACCATTGGCTTTCACTTTGGCTGACCTAGGAAAAAATATAAACATTTTATTGTTTTTCTTCACAAGGCCGACCTGCTTTTCTTTAACCTGAGCCGACCTAGGAAAAGGTATTAATGTTCGCTCCCTGAGTGGATAAATTATTTTATTCAAAATGGATGTATCAAAGGCATCGGAAAAATATGTCAAATCACCTCCAACATTCAAAATGGCCAGCAAAAATCCTAAAATGTGGAAAAT
The DNA here is from genome assembly GCA_007258455.2 of Sequoia sempervirens. Classification (NCBI taxonomy): domain Eukaryota; kingdom Viridiplantae; phylum Streptophyta; class Pinopsida; order Cupressales; family Cupressaceae; genus Sequoia; species Sequoia sempervirens. The sequence continues at coordinate 13,259 of VDFB02106040.1, forward strand.
AGAACATCGGCTCTCCAAGGTGATCACACACCGAAAAGAGAGGACATTACAAATTTGGGCCCACAAATAAAGTTTTTCCCCGTAAAAATTAAAATAGAAAAAAGTTAACTTTATATTAATTAATTACATAATTAAAAAGTATTTTATTGGAGTGCTTAAGTAAAACAATAACTGGGCCCTAAAATTGAGTTTTTCCAATCATTAGGAAAATAGTGTGACACAAATTGGAGGTGGAGGGATATAAATACAAAGAAATCCATGAGGGGCATGGTGGCCCACCCCCCAAGCCTCTAAATTGAGATACACCTAACCTCGATTAGGACAACCAAACCTATCTCCTTCAATTGAGACACAATAATAAACATCTTGGTGGGTCTAGAGGATATTCCTCCCTCTAATCTTGGAGGTCTCTCTCATGAGAGGGTCATCTTTCTTTCTTGCTATTAGGCCTTAATATTGGTTCCTGATATCCCCCCTAATTGCATTCTAACATGAGGATGCCATCCCATTGGTTATGCTAATGAAGGAAGATTATCCCAATCCAAGCCCTTTTAATGAATGTATAATATAATGCCAATGCATGTTGTATTTTGTTGGAGAGACCATGGATGAAGAGGATAAATACATTGTATTACTTTGTTGATAAGCTAATTAATTTGGTTGAGGTGTAATAATCATTTGTCTTTGTTGGAGTGGATAACTAGTCAAATTTTGTTGAGGATAATAGCCCATTTTGGTGTGTTTTGTTTTTGTCTTTTGTCTTGTTTCTTGCTTTTTCTTTTTTTTTTCTTCGTCAAATAATTCTTGGCTTTGCTGGTTGGAGCACTCACAATTGCCATTTTTCCATATGCCCTCCTATATGCTGTTCAATTCTCGATTATCTTGATATTTAATTATGGTTGCTTTTTGGGTTTAACATGGTTTTCCCTTTCAGTTCAATTGTTATGATTCTTGGGTCTATGTGGTAATTGGGTTAGAATGAGCACCTTGATGGGGACAATTTTGGTGGTTAAAAACTTATTTTTGGAGTGGGAGAATTTCAAATAGGTTAAAAAATGGAGTTTAAAATTTCATTTTTGAATGGGGATCTTGAGGAAGAAATTTATATGAAACAACTTGATGGTTTTGTTTTAAAAAGAAAGGAAAATATGGTTTGTAGGATAAAGTAGTTCTTGTATGGTAAGTAGTCACCATGGATGTGATATAAGAAGATTGATGCTTTCACATCAAAACTTGGGCTTGTTAAGAGTGATTCTAATGCTAATCTTTTCTTTTTAATACAAATGTTATGTTCTTTCCAATAGTTCCTTAACTTTGAGTGTGATTTGTACAATTCTCTTGACAAATTTTGATGCCTTGGCAACCTCATTATCTTGCCCTACTTGTTTGTCTTGCTTATCAAAAACTACATCAAGTAGACTTGGAGGAAAATACCCCCAACATGCCTCAAATGGTGACTTATTAATTGAAGAAAGCAATGCCCTATTGTAAGAATTCTTGCCTTCTTGTAATGTGCACAACTTGTACATGGTTAGCACATGTGCCTATACCGATAGGATTAGTTTTGTAGCTTGCTACATCCACATCTAACACATCGTTGCATCTGCTCAACATGATCATCCCAACCAATTGCCTAGTTTTTGTTGCATCTATTGGAGTTAATGTAGGATGTGACATGGGAGGATTAGGGGATGTGGAGAAGTGAAGATGATATGATTTGATGGAATAGGTTGATTAGTTGAGTATGGTGGGTATTGGTAGGGATTGGTAAAGGTTCGGAAAATGGTGGGGATGTGGTGGACATTGGATGAGGGAAGGAGATGTAAGAGTAGTAAGGTGTGTAAGAGGATGTGGAAGTGGTGGGAGGAGAGTTCATGATAGTTGTGATGGGAAGGGAGTGGTGGTAGTAATCAATAGTAATCAATAGTTGGGTATATGAAGGAATATGGGTGGGATGTGGATTAGGATGAATGGGTAAAATGGAAGATGTATTGATATATGAAATGGCTAAGACTGCCCTCATAATTTAGACAAGATCCCATGGTAGAAAGGTTGACCAATCCAAAAGTAATATTCCCATGGCTTCTCTTATTCCTCTCACTGCCCTTAATTCCTCTTTCATTGATCCTAACTTCTCTAGTTTAACTTTACACACACTCGTGTTTTGGAAGATATCCTTAGTTTTTTTTGAGTCATACCCTTCTCTATCCACTAATTCATATGGACATGCCTATTCCATTCACCTACTAGATTAGCAACACACATCTCCATATCTTTGGAATGAACTTCTCTTCATTCTCCACTCATCTCTTATGATGGAGAAAGATTTCACCTCTTCCATCTATACCCGTGGCTACTACATGGAATGGGGGACCTTTTCTATTCTCTTATGATGTTAGATAAAATAGGTCTTGACACATTTACCATCTCTTTTTCCTCTTCTTTTCTCTTACTAATTTTAGTTCTATTTGTTACAATATCTAACATTTTAAAAATTTCTAGTCACATGCTCTAAACTCTAATTGAACTTTTGAGCTCGTCAAAAGCCCTTTCTCTCCTCTCCATGAATAAAAATTACATATCCCTCCTCAAGGCCACTCCACTTCATCTTCTAGAAGACATGTCATTTACCCTTATACACACCCATAACCACAAAGAAGCACACTTTTACGAACACTTCAACCTACATTGGTTTTCCCTCAAACAATCTACACATACCCTATACTCAATGAATGTAGACTCTCAAATCTTCCTTTACCCATTTTCTACTTAGTGGAGGATAGTCCCACTTCTTTTAATCAACACTCTTTTATTGGAACACACCCAAACACACTCACACATAGGATAGACCCTCCCTAACACTACTTTCCCTCACCACTCTCCATAATTATGAGAATTTCACACCTACAAAAAACCCATTGGAGTATCACACACATCCCAATAAAAATCATTCTCTAGCATAATCTAACACCTCCCTCAAATAATTCTCTATATTTGCAACAAATCTATTAGAGTTTCATAGACAAACCTAACAAGAAAAACATTTTTCTGATACTACTTCATTCAATCTAGGCAAGGGGGTCCAATGAAAGATAACCCTACCTAGCATCCAATTGCACAACAATAAATCATATGAAAAGTAGAAGACAGCCCCACCACATAAAAGTGCAAACTTAACAATATAAAGCCACAAGCATATGCCTATAGTTAGGGAGGATTAGCGTAATCTTGAGATGCCCTTGCATCAGGTCTCCCAGGTTAATAAAATGTGAGCCCTTGCTCATACGGATAAATGTAATGTCCGTTTTTAGCGCTACACTTTTAGGTGATTGATGGCCTTTTTCCGTCTCGCGGCGGGTTAAGCCCAATTAGGGTTCCGTGTTTGGTGAGTTCTCTTGAAGATTGAGGGGTTTTGCTTGTTGTAGTTTGGTTGTTTGGATTACGGATTCGCCACGGGTTTTGAGCCAGCGAGGTATGACTGCAAGCGCATGTGTATAGGACTTACTATTTTAGTAAGTTATGATAGCTTCATCAGAATTTGGGATTTTGGTTAAGGATTCTTTCGGGTTTTCGAAAACCGCCAATAATTGGCAACATCTCACGTTCGTCGAAACTTCGAATTTACTATTTTAGTAAATTCTATTTTTGGCAGTGGACAGGCTAGTTTCAGTTCAGTTGATTCTCTCCTTCTGGCGGTTCAGTTGGTATTGATGTTTCTGGCATTTTGGTGCATTTCTGGAGAGATAAGTATTTTAATTAAAAAATGTTATAATTTAATATTGGGACCCCTTGGCCTAATGAGACAACTTTATGTTGTTTTTAAAAAGGGGACTTTTGAGGGTGTTTATTTCATTAAGAAATATTTGATGTTCTTGGGTCAAAAAATGCTCAAAAAGAAAAGTACGCCACCCTTGGAGAGCTTGATATTTTATTTAAAAATGTTTTATATCTCACTTGAAATGGGGCGCCACTTTATGCTTGGTCAATGGTCAAAACCTAAAAGCATCTTGAAGTTAGGGCGCACCTTCTGGAAGCTTCTGGAGGGTCTTCTCAAAGTTATAAAAGGGAGCTTGGGACTTCATTTCTCATCTTATGTCTTCAATATTGTTATGCTGCCGAAATGACTTCAGGCACTCGCTTCGAGGAATGAATGCCTCCTAGCTTGGCTCATCTTCTTGCTTGAAAGATAGCAACTAGTTGAGAGATAGTTTGTAATAGGTTTGTCTTGCATTTCAGTTGAGTATCTTGCATTTTGGAGTTCTAGTTTTGCATTTTCTGTCTCATTTTGAAGTTGTTGAATAGCATTGCTGAATGTATGAATTGCTCATATCTTTGGAAATAAAAATATTATCATTCTGGGTAGTTTTCCATTGTGTTTTCCAGCTTGGAGCGACCCTTCTTGGGAGTTTCCAGATTTTTTAAAGGTGTCTAGAATTTTATATTTAAAAATCGCCCCTCTTCTTGGCTGCACCATTCTGGGGCTGTCTTGGAAAGTGTGCACAAAAATAATACTGCATTTTGTGGGTCATTTCTCAGCTTGGATCTCATTGTCATCATCCTAGCTTTCATTTGCATCAAGTCTCATGTCATTCCGACAAGTATTGAGTGAATTGTGAGTATTTTAGTGGGTTCTAGGGTTGCTGGTTATGCATTTCAAGTTGCTGTTCTGTCATATCAGATTTTGGAAAGTGCATTTTTGGTGAAGGGTTAGTGTTAGGAAGTCTTACTAAGCTTGGTGGAGGTCACATTTACTATTGCAGCAATTGAAGAGCTTCTAATCCTTGTTCTTGCAGACACTTCCTATATTTTGTAAGCTGAACAGTAGTACTGTCAGCATTCTCTCTTCTGCTCTTTACTTTACTGTATTTTCCCACTGGATAAGTGGAAGAGGCTGGCTTGCCGCCTATTTACTTTCTGTACTTGTTCTCTTTTAGTTTTGTAATACCCACTGGATAAGTGGAAGAGGCTGGCTTGCCGCCTACTTACATTCTGAAGTTGCATTTGTATTTCTTTATATCTCCGCCATATGGTCGCCTCATCTCCATCTTGGATTTGGGTAGCACATACTTGGTGTCGAGTACTTTCAGTTGCAGTTCTGATTTAATGTACTGACGATCCTCTTGCCATATGACAGCCTCTCTCGTGTTGAGATTGAGTGCGCATTCTTGGCAACGAGTTATTTGTAACTGCTGGTTTGATTTGAACTAACCCTAACGGGTTCTTGTTTATTGAGTTGCTATATTGAAAAATTGGAAAAAATTGGTTTGGTTCTTTACAATAAAAGTTGACTTGCTGCAAGTTGAACCCCAATTGCTCAACCTCAACTAGGCTTAACCATGATGCATCCTTAGCAAGCCAGGCCTTCTAGTTAACGAGATACTCTTTGTAATTCTTGCCTCTAATTCACTTAATCACTCTTGAGTTTAGAATTGATTCATTCCCTTCTTGTTATTTCTTAAGCAGCTGTTGTTTCCATTTCTTCAGTTGTGTTTCATCTTCAATTTTTGGAGATAATTTGCTTCATGATATGGATATAAATCCAAAACTTTGAAGATTGAAGAGAAATCTTACTTAGCTAACAGCTCAAATTCAGAAATGGAAAGGTGCACACAACAATGGTGTAGTCATTCAGAAAGCTTCATTTTTGCACCTATGCAACATAATAGTTAGGTTGGTGCCTTGTTTGAGAGACAAAAAGACCTTTTTGCTTTGTTTTAAATGTTGCACCAAGTTTGATAATCATGTGTAGGCATGTGTGAGGAAGATAAGCTCAATATAATGGTGAGAGGATTGTTTTAGAAGAGGGAAAGATGGTGTTGCAGGCTACATATGTGTTGTGATGCTTTCAAGTGACTCATAATTTGGGAGGTGACCCTTGTTGAAGAGAGTTGAAAGGTCTAAAATTTTCAAAATAGGAGTTGCCACATTTTTATAAAGAATGGGTGTTATTAACCCTTCATGAGTTAGAGATAAGCCTCACAAGTTTAGTAGTTCAAGAAGGTTTAGTTCATTTATTTAAGTTCCTTATGATCAATGTAACACACCTGAACTTGTAATTTCCAGCCTCGATAAATTAAGAATAGATGTTTTATTCTTTAAATATTTTGTGATTTTTAAATTATCTGTGCGTGCATGAAGGAAAAAGTCGATTTATGTTGACATAACTCTTACCAGTTATTATAGGTTTGTTCCTGTCATAAACAATAGTCTTGTTTGCTGTTTAATCTATGGATTAGTGAGTTTTTCTTAGGTTTCATGGGGTAAGATTCCAATTTTGTTGGGTGTCTCACCAAGTTTTCACAAGTTGGGTGGTGTAGTCATCTAGGAAGATCAACTTAACATGAATCCCACACTAGACAACCTTGAACAACGACACCAATCTTCAGTTCAAACAAGCAGCAAGGTTGTAAAACCAACTATGCAGCAAATAACAATGTGCAACACACACTAGGATTATTCATTTGTGATAATGGGCAAGCCGTTATAGTTATTGAGAGTTAACTAAAAGGAATTTGTTCTTCATGCACACACAAAGAATTTACATATGAGAGGTTGTATAGGAACGATTGTCCTTGTTAGTAAATACAAGTTTCAGATATTAATACATATAGCATAAGCAATATACATGAGGGAATAAACCTCCTTGACTAGTGTAGCTGATAGTGAGGCTTTTCATAGACTTGTGAAGATTTATTAAAATGCAGTCTTGTAAAAATGGTGACCTCCTATTTCTAGACATGAACTCTTTTTAGGTTTTCTTTTAGTATGGGATGCCTCCCAATGATTGACAAATTCTTGAGACTCCAAATAACCTTATTTCACTTGCAAAACAATCCTCTCCTTTGACACAAGCTCCTCTATTTTCACTTCACATGATCCAAACAAAATACCTCTTTTGCCTCTTTCACAAGATGTCTCCCTTTGGCTGTTGTGTCACATAGAGACAAAATAAAGATTTTCTGAAATGACTGCTCTCATGTTCTGCATTCCTCTTCTTTTCTGAATATCTCCTCTCTTTTTCTTGGATGTGCCCCCTTTTCCATGGCCTATAGCTGTACATATTTGAAAACAATTCAAAAACTAGTCGACTCCCAACTAGAAGTGAATTTGAATTTATAAAAGAAATGAGTGGGTGCTAAGGATGGTAGCTAGGGTTAGATGAGCAACCAAATCCAATGGCATTGACTATATTTTGGAGTTGTTAAGCTGACTGCTAGGCTCATTAGATTCAAAGTCATCAAAATCTATGGCTATAGCTAAAGATACAGCCTAAGGTGGCTCCTCTTTTGTTTTCAAATTTCACTTTGCCCCTTTAAGCAATCTCCAATGTTCACTTGTGCTCTACCATGGTCCTTATATGTATAATATATAAAATAAATGTTGTTTGGATGTTTAAATTTAAGAAGGCATTCAAAATGGAGGAGGAAGGATTCAAATACAAAGTATACCACAAGGGGCTTGAGTGGCTAGGAGGCTCAAAATGTTGATTTCCTCCCAAGACCCCACCAAATACCAAAATGCAAAATTAACAATATAAAACCATGAGCATATACCTTAGTTAATGTATATTACTATCATCTTGAGATGCCCTTGCATCAATGAAATATCCCCCTTAGTTTTTTCCCAATTTTTTCACACAAACTTCACTTGTTAGTGTTAGCCCAATGTAAATATAAGCAAATTGGAAGCAAACCTTTCACTTTCTGATCACCTAGATCCCAGAGAGGGCAAGGTGAGAGCATACGGTGCAAGGGGATCTGAATACAAAATCAAAGATAGAAGTACAACCAGCTATTGGCGGAAAACCAGCCAATAGGGAAATGCAAAATACTTGGCGGCAAAGCCAGCCACTTCCACTTTTCAGCGGGCTACAAAAAAGTAAAGTAAAGTAAAGAGCTTGGCGGCATAGCCAGCCACTTCCACTTTTCAGCGGGCAACAAGAAAGTAAAGCAAACTCAACCACTTATCTGGCGGGAGTGTAATACAAAATAACTGAAGGATGAAAGCTGATTAGTACTACTATAGCAACATTACAACATGATGTCTAAAACAATATATCATGAGATAATCAAAGCAATACGAGAGCCCAAGTATTAGATATCCATCCCTATGATATTTCAATGATAAGGCATCATGAAAATATGAGAATACAATGAAAGTATCAGGTCTGATATGCTGCAACAGCAGTATGAGATGATAGGGCAGCAAACTGGAAAACTCAACCAGCCATCAAGAAAACATCATAACTTCCTCCAAACACCTTGAAATGATCCCAAATCTATTGCAATGGATGAAGTAAGGATAGGCATCCAACCTCCAATTGAGAAACTCCTTGAAATTGGCAACCAAACTCCAGCAGGAATCCCAAGGCAACACTGGCAAACTGTATGGCCTCCTAGCAAGGGTGACCAGCTAGGAAAAATCAATCACTCTGCCAAAAATCATGAAACTCTAGGCAAAGGGGCGCCTAGGAGTGAGGAAAATAATGAGCTAATGCCCAAAAAAATTATCAACTCTTTAGGACAGCGTGAACATAAACGTGCTTTAGCCCTTCACAAACCAACAACTAGAAAACTGATAGAAACATTCCAAAATGATCATCAAACTGAAAACTAATTCACACCCACATCAAAATGTTAGAAAACATCAAAACCCACAAGATCATAAAACATGAAAGAAGCCATCACCAATGAAGCTCAATTTGCAACCTCTGAATGAAGAAGCATCCATTGTTTAGCTAGGAGTTATCTTTCAAACTCGAAACTGAAGAAGAACTAGGTGTATCAACCTCAAAGCAAGAGTCTGAAATGATTTCAGCAACACTTCGTTATGATAAAATTGGATAACCAAATGAGGAAGAGAGGCATATAAATAGCCTCCAAACCTAGAAGTTCAAACTCCAAATTCCCTCGAAAAAGGGATGCCACATTCCTAGGATAATAGTATAATCTTTTAAAATCCTTTTGACTTGTCAACTTTGGAATCAAACTTGTCTTGGCAATAATAAACCTTTTAAAATGTAATAATCCTCCAATATTGGTGTCCACATGAGAGGCCCACATCTTAAAAACAACTTAAGTTATAAAGCCTAGGCGTGGGAGCCAAAAAGCAACATTAGAAAATAAGATAAGTTATTAAACTTTACTTTTCTGAACTCCAAGAAAATTGGAGAAACCTCTGCCAATACTGCACTGCCACACTGCTAGAAATAACACTTACTATAAATAGCATACTGCTAAAAATAGTGACTCCAAACACCATTTAAGCACATTTTGGGTAGCCGTCGTAACTTACTAAAAATAGTAAGTCTAGAAGTAGTCACTGATGAAAATGCATGTGACAGCCCATTGAACCTCTTTGAAAACCCAGAAAGATCAAAAAACCCTTCTAGTAAACTCCCACAACAAGCCCCTGAAAAGTCGACAAGAAACCTCTAAGAATTTAGGAAACCCTAAAAAAGCCTTCGAGTAGTCCACGAGACTCCGGAAATGGGCTATTGGCCACTGAAAAGCATAGGGCCAAAGGGGGGACATTACAATCAAGTTTCCTAGGTTAATAAAATGTGACTCCTACTCATGAATAAAAGCTGATTTGCTACAAATTGAATCCCAATCGATTAATTTGAAAGATTAAAGATTGGAGAGATGTTGTATTCATATTGGAGAGAACGATATTAATATTCAGATCTACATCATGTTGTCTGGTTGGTTTACAATCAAGGAGATGATCTACTTACTTAGATGTGGATAACAATTTCCAAAATGTATATTGACTCTATAACGTACATGCTATAACTATTACAATGGAAGATTTCTACTATAGTTACGCCAACTCTATGATTGAAATATTGACTACCTTCTTGCTAACATTATATACCTAAGAGAAATTAGGTTTTCTATTAGGTTTTGGTTGTTTTTTGTTTGCAATGTGTTTTAGGTGAGTTATATAGGTCACGTTGTTTGCATAAGGACTTAGAAGGCCTTTGTTTCTATAGTGAAAAAGAAGGGTTCATGTTTTATGACAAAACCTTTTGTTGGTGTCTATATTCTATTGTTTCACATAGAGCCATTAAAAATATGTTAGGGTTTTATTATATTGCGAAGCTTGATCATGTGGATGATCTTATAGGTTTAGAGATGTATGCCTAATGTTGGGGGATTGTGAATTTGTGTCATTTTCTTTTGTCTTAGTTGAATGAATTCATTTTAAACAATTTGGTTTTCTTGTTAAAATTCCCTTAAACAACAGTCTATTGAATTGTGTATTTGTTATGCTGAATTGCGTATTTGTTATTTTGGATTTAAAGACAACAAATACACAATAAAGATTGTATACGTAAATCATCTTTTGTTTTCTTGATCTAGAGTACAATGTGATTTTGCACATGAGCGCTAGACAAGAGATTTTGGCTTTATTGATTGAAAAAAATCCCTACAACAGCACACTTGTATTGTTTAATTGAATGTAGAGATTGAACAAGTAGTATGTGCATACTTAAATCATTAAAAGTCTATATTGCATACTTAATTCATTTTGCACAATATCTTTTGTTTTCTTGTTCTAGAGTCACGAGTGATTTTGCACATATGCATAGACAAAGAGATTTTGGCTATTGATTGAAAGAAATCCCTACAACCTTTTACTTAGTTGATTGCAATTGAATGTAGAGATTGAACAATGCAAGTACACATACAAATTGAATAGGCTAAAACACATAACATGAATGGTATGGTAAATTAAGTGAAGGATATAGTACAAAGACACAGGCTCTAACTTTGAGCCAATTGCAATACAAAGCTTGCAAACATGTCAAAACAATTTAATCTTTTAGACACAAACAAGACATCTCAATAGACATTTAAATAAAGATAGGTATAATAAGTTTGATTGAGAGAATAATGAATTTTGGATTAACAATAACACTTGGTGAACAATAATTTCAGCAATTGGTAGGCTTGACAATTCCATCAGGAAATCTAAGCGCAAAATAACACTTATTTGTAATGTTAATAAAGCTATTGCATGAAAATAAATAAAAAGCCAACTATTATTTCCACTCTTACAATAACTGATTATATGAAATTCAATTTTATTTACATAACCCCATCCTCAAATACTAAAATGAAAACCCCTACAACCTCTAGTTGAGTTGTAGATTCAATTTATTACAAACTGTGATTTAATGCTCA
>VDFB02106041.1:0-19568 GCA_007258455.2 Sequoia sempervirens
TTTTCTGGGTTTTTCTGGGTTTTTCAAGATTTTTCGGGCAGTATGACATGCAAGATCATCCGGCAGCCGGTCGGTCACTTTTCCGGCCGCTTTCTAGCAGGTGTCACTTGGGCAGCTACTCGACACCTCAGAAACGCAAGCTGACTGCCATGCAACTAAAACGAGGTCAAACGGAGCTCATCTGAGCAGCATGCACAAAATTAGGGTTTCGAGCTTCAGCGCTAAAAATGAGGAGTCAGAGGTTAAAACGTTCAAAACTGAGGTATCCATCATGATTGACATCCTTCCGAGAAGCTACTGGCAAAATTTGAAGGCAATCGGAGAACCTGCTATTTTTAGTAAGGCGTTTTGGATAAGGGCTATAAATAGAAAGTTGATCTCGGCGTCAGCACAGATAGGCAAGTTCACCAGCGATGGGCAAACTGTCCAAATTTCAAGGCAAACAGAGCAAAGGCCACCGAAGCAGACTTACTATAAATAGTAAGTCCTTCAATGACTATAATTGGCGGTTGGCACCAGATCTCAGCGAGCACAGGTCAAGCATATGACAGGTAATCCGTGGCGCGAATTCCAAGGCAATCGGAGTTACAGAGAATGAAGAATCAGATGGTTGCTATTTCTAGCAGGTCAAGACCAGAAATTAGGGTTTCCCAAAATCAAGGGCAGAACAAGATAATCACTCAAGAGCGGCATCCAGTCACAATCACCACGTTTCGAGCATTCAACACGTAAAGTTTGGAGACTTTCTGAACAGTTTCTATTTTTAGCAGGTTGCTAAAAATAGCAAGTACAATCAGGCATCAGGCACTGGCAGCACCAGGTCAGTCAAAATTCAGAGCAAGGTGAAAATCAGGCCTTCCAAGGTCAGAATTCAGTCAACGGCGCAAAATTTCAGGAACTTTCTAAAAATAGAAAGTCAGGGCGAGTTAGGATTGACCAAGGAAAATCAACTTAAATCTGGCAGAGGGCGTAAAATTTGCTAAAATGGATAAAATTTCAAGTCCGGTAGTGAAACTCAAGACTGAACAGAGGCGGAAAAATGACTAAGTCTGGAAAACTTGAAGTTCATGGCTCCAAATGCGCCCCTCTTTAAAAACATGAAAATTTCACTAAGTGTTTTAAGTTGAACGTTGACCCCTCCATATGCGCCCTTGGGTAAAACTTGAAGTTGTTAGGGTCAAATGCGCCCAAGAAGGTTGGAATGATGGAAATGCGCCTAAGTGCCAAAAATGAAACCTTGGTGGGTAAAATGCGCCTAAGCCAAAATTGAGACCTCCATAGTCTAAATGCGCCTAGATGTTGTACATGTTATATGCGCCCCTCCTCAGATTTGAAGTTCAACGCGCCTTAGCTATAAGTTGAAAGCTCAAGCATAAGGATGCGCCTGGGTCTATAAAGGAGTTAAAAGTAAATAATAATCTAAGGCATTTTAAGTGAATGTTTGACCCCTCAAATGCGCCCCATCTTGAGTACGCCTATGGCAAAATGAAATGTGATGAGTCAAATGCGCCCCTAGTCAAAACTAGACGGAGACCCATCTAAATGCGCCCATGGATGAAATTGAAAGTTGGATGTATAAAATGCGCCTTGAAGCTAGATAGGTGATTTGCGCCTAGTCAAAAAAATGAAAGCTTGGCATGTTATATGCGCCCCTGGGTGTTAGGCAAGCAAGGTAAGTATCTAGGGCGTTAAGTTAAAAGTATCACCACTCAAATGCGCCCAAGGCAAACAAACTGAAAGTACCATACCCCATATGCGCCCCACTTCATAAAGAATAGATGTGCGCCCTTGGTGTTAAAAGGTGGAAGTTCTAGATATCATTTGCGCTTAAGAAATAAACTAAAAGTTAACCTAAGGCGTAGATTGGAGTTTAATATGTCAAAAGCGCCCTTGAAAACAACACAAGGAAAGTGGAATTTCCTAAGTCACGAATTGAAAACTCATGGGTCCAAATGCGTCCCCAACTGGAAGTATTAACTGTCATTTGTGCCCAACACAAAGTCCCACCCTTTTGAAGTTTTCTAAGGGTCGAAATGAAAGTAGCATAGCCCATTTGCGCCTTGAAACTAGAAGGAGGGCATACCAAATGCGCCCATGATGAAAGAGGAGGCGGGCAAAGGCAAAAAGGCAAAATTGGAAGTTGCTCATGTAGAACGCGCCTGTGATCAAATTGGAGGCTTGACTGGTTATTTGCGCCTTAAGTTAGGGAGGGGAATTTTCTCAAGCATTTGGAATTCGAAACTCATCACATCTCATATGCGCCTGAAAGGGATGAGAATTGTTAAAGATTGAAGAAGGTCTAAAATGCGCCTGGAAGCTGGAGAAATTACAAAATGATTAAGCTGAAACCTCAACATATCATATGCGCTCAAAGCCAAGGCACAAGTTGCTGGAGATCTTATATGCGCCTAAAGAGAAAAGCTGAATGTTGACCCTTGTATTTGCGCCCACCTTTGAAAGATAAAATTGGATTTTAAAGAAGAAATAAATTAAAAAGGCGTTCAAAAGTCAAGGTTTAAAAAAAATATTTAACAGTCAAAGAATATCAAGCAATAATTATTAAAAGGCATCAAAGAAAATTTTAAAGGGGCGTTGGAAATAAAGTATAATAAGCGCTTTGATAAAAAAATTAAATATCTCCCCCTTTTAAAATCACTGGTGATTTTCTTAAAATTCAAAGGCGTTTAAATTTTCTAAAGCACGATTAAATTGAAAGGCGTTTGGAAGAAATTAAAATTTCTCTTAGCAAGACGGAGAAATTAATTTAATTAATTAATTAATTATTTTCCTAAGTCTAATATTAAATTCCCCCTTTAGTTTTAACCCATGAAATTTCAAAATTTCGGACGATTTAACGAGGGGAATTTATTTTGGAAGTCAGTTATGGATGGAAAATAAAGTTATGCCTAGCCAGTTTCGGCGATTGATATCAAATTTTTAAAGTGCGTTGAAGAAATAAATTTAAAATGGCGATTAAATTAAATTTCTAATAAATTAAAAGTGCCATTTTAAAATGCATTTGAGATAACTTCAAATCGATGTAAAAATGATTTTCTCGAAATTACTGGAGGTAACTGGCAGTCGGGAGGGAATTTTAAATTTTAATCGAGGAAAGAATCTCCCCGAATAGCAAATTGTCATAACAACTGCCTGACGACTGGAATATTCCCTTTTAAAATTAGCAAACGCGTCAGTCATGATGAAGGGAATAAAAGGCATCTGCTAAAATTAGCGCCAGCCTTTTGCTATAAAACTCTGAGGATTTTCATTCTCGTCTCACAAGATTCGAAGTTGAAATTTATGCTGGCAAGTTGAGTTGTGAGATTTCATTTGAGAGTTGCTGAAAGATTGAGGTGCTAAGTTCGATTTTTGCAAGAGACTGAAGTTGCTGAAAGTTGATTTCTTGAAGTTGCTGAGATTCGGAGTTGCAAGTTGCGAAGTGCTTCGAAGTAAAAGAGTTTAGCATTTTTATTTCTTCACGTGGTTGAGGTATGTATTCGAAGTTGATGAAACTTTTTATTTTGCTGAAGGTCGAAATGCTTGAGAATTAGAAAAGCTGAAATCGTTTATTTATGCTGAGAGTTAAAATGCTGAGATGGTGTGAATTCGAGATTGCTTGAGCTTTAATTTTTCGAAGTTGTTTGAAGTTGCTGAGTGTTGGAATCAGATTGGGTTTAAATTTGCTAAAGCCTTCGAAGTTGCTGTTTTATAATTTTCGAAGTGCTGATTTTCGATTGCTTTTCGAAGTTGCTGATTTATAACTTTCGAAAAGTTGATTTTAAATTGTTGAAACTTGCTGATTTTAACTTGTTCGTTTAAAAAACTCTCGGACTTATTTTAAACTCTTCGAAGTTGCTGATGTATAACTGTCGAAGAGCTGATTTCAAACTTGGTAATTTATCATTCGAAGGCTTGCTGATTTTAAATTCGAAATTGCTGATTTTAAATATTGCTGAAACTTAACACGCTTTTTCGAGGTTGAAATTGATAGAGTTAATTTCTTGCGAGTAGTTGAATATTTCTTTTGGCCGCGAGTTGTTGAGGGTTGAAGTTTAATTCTTGAAAGTCAAAGTTGGCTGCTAACGCTACTAACTTGTATTTATTTTTGCAGCCAACTCCAACCGCCAGCCGCTTCACGTGATTGTTGTTTTAAAAAGTTGATGGAGTAATGTTCGCTTTCTGTTTTGCAGATGGCTGACGCTGCTGGAACTAGAAATTTGAACAGAACGCAAACAATGAAATTTATTGGAAAACGCCTCGGTATTAAAATAATGTTTATTTATTTATTTATTAATGCTCGATATTGTAAAATGTTAGCAAGATAGAGATAAGATAGTCTCCAGATACCTTGATTTCTTTAGAAACTTTCGATTTTGTAAATCTTGTAAATTATTTATTGGCGTCTTGCTCATTGTTAATACATCAATTAATTTACCAATTTACTTGCGTAATATGGTATCGAAACTCGAGAGAGAAAACAATTTTTGAAAAATTAATATTTCTTTTGAAATTATTTTATTTAGAATACGAAATAATTTTTTTAATTCTGGAATTTTTTTTTTAGTGGAAATTTTCGAAATTGAAAGAATTTCGCGTGCTTGCAACGGCCTTCTGGTTGGACGAGTTTCCTGGCCGTGATTTTTTGTGAAGACGTGTTGATTCGCGTCTCTCATCTGTGCAACAAAATTCGCGATTTTCTCAAGGCGACGTAATCTGGGCATTTTCGTGTCATTTTCCTGGGCGCAAATTCTTCTGACCGCGCGTTTTCTGGTCACGTCTTCGTTTTTTTTGGCCTACGCGTTTTGGTTCTGGTCGCGGGTATTCTAGTCGCGATTTTTATCTTTAGGCCGCGCGACCTTTGGCGTTTTCTTGCTCAAGCTGCACGCGTTTTCGTGTTTTTTCGTGGCATTACTGGTATTTCGTGGTGGTCGCGGACGCATTTGTGGAGGCGTCTTTTCTCAGCTCAGGCCATGATTTTCTGGTTTGTCTCAAGCCGCGGATTTCTTTTTTGTTTAAGCGCGATTTGATCTTCTTCTTCGTGCTTTTTCTGCTCGACTATCAGATCCTTTGAAGGTGTTTTTTGCTCAACTGCGACGGCTAGGGTTTTTGACATATATTTCCTGGGATTTCGTGGAGTTTTCAGTTATCTTCTGAAAAAAAATTTTGCTCTTCAATGGCGACCAGGGTTTTTCTGATTTTCGTCTAGGGTTTTGACCCGTTTTACGAAGTCCGAAATTTTTTTCAATATAGATTCCTGGTGGGTTTTTCGAGAGCTCAACTGGGTTGGTCTCCGAATTTTCTGGGTGCATCGTTTTCCGTGCCTCGAATTTTGTGCCATCCGTACACTGTACTTTCTGCAGTCTGTACCTGAATCTATCCCTGTTTTCTGCATTGGAATTCGTGCCTCGAGTTTCGTGCATCAGCGTCTTCTCAGTACCTCGTTTTTCGTGCCTCGAAAAGCGTGAAGATGGCCAGTTTAAGCAATTTAATGCTGGAGGGCAGCCAGAGATTTAATGGCAAAAATTACAACACCTGGAAGCAGCGGATGTTAACAATTTTTGAATACCGCTGCCTTGATCAGATGATCCTCGGCAACGCTACTCGTCCCGAAGCGGCGGGTAAGGATCAGGATAAATTTGATGAGCAGAATCGTGAAGCCGTCATGCTTATTAAGCTTTTGGTTACTGATGATCAGCTCCCTCAGATTCCACTGTGAAAATCAGCTAAGGAGATCTGGGATCACTTGAAGGATATGCATGAAACTTCCGACAAAAGCCGTGCGGTTTTCTTGAAGAATATGCTGTTTTCTATCATGATGGATGAGAAGACAACTCTGCAAGCGCACTTGAATAAAATCCAGGAGATCAGAGATCAGTTGGAGGCGATTGGTCGGAAATGGAGGAGGAAGACATGGTTGTGATCACCCTGAAGAGTTTACCGAAGTCCTATGAACATTTCATAGAGACCCTCAACATTACGTCTGCTAATGTTGATCTCAAGTTGCCGAATTTGTGCACTATCCTGTTGCAGCAGGATCGCTGGAGACAACAGTTCGGTAGCAGTGATTCATCATCCTCCACGGAGCAGGCCTTTGTAGCAAAAACTCAGTCAAAGCATCATGGGAAAGGTCAGCCTTCACAGCAGAAAGGCTCAAGTCAGTGCTCCACCAGCCCGAAGAAGAAAAATGTTCAGTGTAACTACTGTCATAAATTTGGACACATCAAGAAAGATTGTCGTGCTCGTTTGGCTTCTGAGCAAAAGAAGCAGGAGGGTTTCAGTCGCACGTCGCCGAGCACTTCCGGAGCAGAAGGAATCGCCTTTATGCACCGGGATGGCAAAAGGCCCGCGTTGCACTATGTCGTCTCTTCCGCTGGTACATAGATTCGGGTGTCTGGCCATTTCTCACATAGCTTGATTGGTTCAGATTTTCCCCTTGCAATCGACTCAAGAATCTTTGGAGGAGGTGAGGAATACACAGCTTGTCGCATTGCAGAATCGTTTCAAACTAATCCGCGAGGGATCTCATATTCCTCAACGTGTATTATGTACCTGATATTGAGCTCAATCTTCTCTCAGTCAGTCAGATCATGCGGCATTCTCCCCAAATGGATGTGGTATTCAGCTCGCATAGATGTTCGATTGTTGATCGAGACACTCGCACAACGGTGGCCATTGGGATAGAGGATCATGGCCTTTACAGGCTTGTGGACACTGGTGATTCTCCGGAGTTAGCCTTGGCAGCCAGAAATTCAGCTGTCACCAGTCTTTGGCACCAACGGTACGGGCACTTGAACTGCACCATCTCCTCTCAGCCTTGCTCCTAGAGGACTTGTTGATGGTTTACCCGATATCTGCATCAGACGTATGCTTGTGGTGCTTAATGTCAGCGCATCGCGACACCGCTCAAGGATGCATGGTACCTTTATGGCCTTCTAAGGTACTTCAATTAGTTCATGCCGATATTTGTGGCCCTATGTCTATTTCTTCTGTAACTGGTTGCAAGTACTTTCTACTTTTTGTTGATGACTATAGTAGGAAAATGTGGGTGTACTTTCTTAAACAGAAATCAGAGGTTTTTAATGTATTTCAGAAGTTTAAGGCCTTAGTTGAAAAAGAGTCCAGTTCTAGTATTATAACTCTTAGGTCGACAATGTGGGAATTGCTCTAGTGCATTCTCCAACTTCCTCATGGATACTCATGGGATAAAACGTCAGTTAACTACACCCTACACTCCTCAGCAAAACGGTGTTGTAGAGCGACGCAATCGTACCATTGTTGAGATGGCTCGCTCCATGGTGCAACACAGGAGTGTTCCTACTAAGTTTTGGGGTGTAAGGGCCAATACATCACTTATCTCCTTAATAGGTCACTCCACTCATTGGGTGGAAGGGGAAGACTCCTGAGGAAGTTTGGTCTGGTCGCAAACCTAGGATCAGTCATTTGAAAGTTTTTGGCTCTCTTGTGTATGTTTGGATTCCAGAGGCCAAGCGCACTAAGCTGGACTCCAAGAGCCAGAAACTTATGTTCACCGGGTATAGTGACAATCACAAGGCATATAGGCTGATTGATATAGACACTGATCGTCTTATCTTCAGTCGAGATGTTGTCTTTGATGAGGAACGAGGTCCATTTCACTCTTCCTCACCTGTTCAGCATTCAGAGGATCAACCTCTACAGGGTCCTGATATGAGTGTCCGACTTCCATTAGGTCCACCTGATGGGAGGGATGACGAAGACCTAGTCTTTGATGATGCTCAACCCGAGTTTCCTCCAGATGATCATGAACATCTCCCTGCTGAACCTGTTCCAGATCCACAACCAGATCCAGCTCCTCCTGTTGCATCTGATGTTGGCACATCTACTCTCCGACCGAAATGGTGGGCTAAGACTTTCATCGCTGCTGATCTTCGTGCTGATGAGCTCATCGAGGGTAGATCATCCAGAAACAAGAGCAAACAGCAGTCTACAGTGAATTTTGCTCTCATGGCCAACATTCACAGTGTTTATGAGCCTCAGACATATTCAGAGGCAAAAGGGATACCTGAGTGGGAAAAGGCAATGGAATCAGAATACCAGAGTCTTCAGAAGAATCACACTTGGGTCCTTTCTAATCTTCCTCCAGGGAAGAAGCCCATTAGCTGCAAATGGGTGTACAAGGTGAAGTACAAAGCTGACGGAACCCTTGACAAGTACAAAGCTCGTCTGGTTGCACGGGGGTTCTCACAGAAAGAAGGCATTGACTATGAGGAGACCTTTGCTCCTACAGCCAAAATGAGTACCATACGGCTCGTCCTTGCCTTAGCAGCTCAATTTGGTTGGAAGGTCCATCAGATGGATGTGAAGAGTGCTTTCCTCAATGGTGAGTTGAAGGAGGAAGTATACATGACGCAGCCTCCAGGTTTCAAAGTTGCTGGTCAAGAACAGAAGGTGTGCAGATTGGTCAAGGCACTCTATGGCCTGAAACAGGCTCCTCGGGCTTGGTACATAAAAATTGACACGTACCTCACAGATCATGGCTTTCAGAGGAGTCCATCTGACTCGAACCTGTATGTCAAGAATACTGGTAATGAGATTCTGCTTGTTGTTGTCTACGTGGATGACTTTTGATCATTACTGGTAATAGAAAGTAGAACCACTTACTCTAAGTAAGCACATCCCACACTATTAAGTGTGTGGTTGACAAATAAATTGGTTCTAAAAAAAGAGAATATGGAAGAGATAGTTCAAGAATGGTGCCTTGTGATAGATGGATCCAATGGTGAGATTAAGAATAGTCATAGCACAATAGGGGAACTAGCTATGCCAAATGTTTAGAGGACATAGTATGAGAAACATATCTTGTAATGGAAACCAGATGAATCAGTTTTCAAGGATGGTTGGAATGATACACCGAGGGAGTACAATCTAGTAGGCCATGCTCAAAGCAACAAGAATTTATGGGGCACTTGACTAGGACCAAAAGATATTGATGAAACTTGCTAGAATGGAGATGAGTCTGCTTTTCAATTGTCGACAACAAGTCACACAGGTTCAAGTGCTTTGAAACTCGCTATTATTAATATACAAGAATCATGTCTGTTGGTTGCATGATGAAATAGAGATTTTTGTCATGTTGTAAGGTTAAATATTAAAGTTAAAAGAGATTTAGATAAACAATTAGAATATTTTGGCAATATGTTACCCAATAAAACCACGTGTGGGATGTGTTTATTGCTAGTATAGAAACTGAGGCTCATCAAGAGAAAGCTATAGAGTTTGATACGTATTCTGCACCAATAATTGGTACCTTGTTGGCCTCCTCTAGTGATAGGGGAGGTGCACATGGTCCTCCAAATTAGAATAGCATAAATGTAACTCAAAATGAAGGAAGTGCAAATCAAGTTAGAAGAAGTCCTAATTAGAGTGGCAAATGTCCTTATTAGAGTGGTAAAAGCTACTTATCGAAATGGTAAAATCCCTTATCAACATGGTAGAAACCAAAATCATGTTGAGTTCCTTGAGTCTACGAGTATAGGCTCTAACATTCTCATGTTTTCCTTGTTTCATGTTATAAATCTCCACTATTATTTCATTATTGTCTTGTACTAGCTTGAACTTCTCTTCAAAATATTCTTCCAATCTTTCTCAAGAAGCTTTGGAAGTTGGTTTGACTTTTGTGTACCAATCAATGGCTATGCCCCTTAGACTTGCTAGGAAGGACTATAGCCCATAGGTTCTGTTATCGTAACCATTTTATGTCCAGATCATCTCACAGTTTCTACAATGTCTCGCAAGATCCTTTGACCCATCAACTATGAATTTGGACAACTTTTTCCTTTCGATACTGAGACATTTTGGAGTAGTGACCATATTTCTATTCTAATGCAACCTCAATGCCTAGAACCTACTTACCATGTAGTTTTGATTTGAATTCTCTAATGCATCTCTTGCGCTCTTGATCACATGAGAATCCTCAACTCGTCCTATTTGAACATTCCACACACTTAAGTTGCCTTCAAGTTTTTTCTTGCACATCATTGCCCCAAGAGTTTTTGGCTTGGATCCTTCAATCACAAATTCTTCTTCAATCAACAACCTTTCAATGCCTCAAATGATACTTGCGTCAGATTCTAATAATGAGTCTTTAGACTCTATCTCCCATTCTTCTTTGTCTACTGGTTGTTGTATTAGTTTTTCCACTTGGTCCAAAAGATCAACCCACACTTTGCCAAGTAGTGGTAAGTGCCTTGCTATCTCTTCCCATTTTGCCCTTGTATGATTTCTTGTAGTAGAAATGTTTTTGTTTTCTCGATTAGGGCTCTCACTTCGACTCACACTTTGACTTCGACTTTGTTCTCAAGATGGACTTCAATTTGGAACTTGTATAGTTGGGTTTTCTTCAACTACTTCTCATAGTTGTCTCCTTCATTCTATTTGCTCTATGATGCTCAAAGATCACTTCACCTCTTGTTTTGGCCTTTGACCACGTTTTGGTGTCTTTTGATTCTTGTTTGGATATAAAGGCGGTAATTTCAAGGAATCCAATGCTGATCTATATTTCGTTCTTCTTCCTCTTGTCAACTTCCATCATCGTAGAGCTACCTAATTTGTTGTCTTTGTGCTACACGGTTCCATTTGGCACTCAGGTTTTGAAGTATTATGAGATTTCTTGCAAGAAGTCTTGGCATATAGTTGGGGAGTATGTCTACTTCTTTGCTTATTATCAGGTTATTACAAACAACTTCTTGAGGAACATGTCTTTGTTTGAATTCCTTCCACATGTGTTACTTCACAAATACATCCCACAGGTTTACCAAGTCTTATGTGAGTTCATCTTTTCTTTCTTGATTTGATTATATAGGTTTTCCAACCAACTATCCATTTATATGGCCAATTTAACTTGACTTCTTTGAAGGAAATGATGCCAAATGTTTACTTACTATCTAGATATGCAATTACCTAAGCACAGTAAACTGTTTATGCATATATGATTGATTCATATGAGAATAAAAATGTATTTCAAAAGATATAACAATTGTTTCTTGATTCATGTTAGAGCGAAAAAGATAATCACCTAATTAATTATTATTAGGTCCCTATATACGCTAGCATACTTAAGCTTACTTAGGTCATGTGATTTTCTGACTCAAGTCATAGGATTAAGACACATGTCATGATCTAATCATATCATCATTTAGGGTTTCATCATATATTGTAATAGTTATCTTTTTGCATCTAATGAAATCTCAAGTTACATAACAAATCAGTGGATTTTCTCTTCTATGATAGGGCGTTTTGATTACAAGTGATCCTTGGGGTGCTATTGGAGTTCAGTCAACTCCAACATGGTATTAGAGCACCAAAACTGCAATTCCCTATCCTTATTTTGAGAGAAATGGCCTTGAAAATTCAAACAATGCATCTTGAAGCAAAATAGACATCACCATTGCATCTAGAAGGTGTCAAAAACTAAGAATTGCCTATCTGAATGTTGAAATCGAAGCTTGAAAAATCAAAGTAGTTTTTTTGAGTTTTGAGAATCACGCCTATAAAATCCATACAATTGTACGGATACGTATGAAATTTGCATTGTTGTATAGATATGTACATCATCATATGCAGCTACCATTAATCACAATTTTTTCTACACAAAAATCAAACATTTGAGCAAAATTTTGTCGTCGTTTTTTGGTTTCTAGCACTAACTACATTGTACAAATTTTGTACTACTGTATAGATTTGTACAATGTCATACTTAGTTACCATTAATCACAATCTATCTTGCACAAAATCTAGTATTTGGGAAAATTTTGAAATTTGAATGCAATTTTTCAGTTTTCAGCAGTGACTATTGTTTTTGATAAGATAAGTAGGGAAAGGGCCTTGACCCAAGAGTTTAAGACAACAACATTAATCAAAATTCAAAACAAAGACACACAAGCCAAAAGACGAAACTGCAAGGCTCGCAGGCCTGCCTAAGACAAAACAATAAAAAACAAAAAACAAAAATCGAGAAACACCAACACCAACAACCAAAAGAAACAACACCAAGGACCCAAGGAAAGCTTAATTAATCATGTCTCAATTCTCCAGCAAAGCATCCAACAACACCTCCTAATCTTCTTTGGTTTAGACCTTCTTTCCTTTTTTGTTGTTAACTTTAGCCAACTGAGGATCTTTGTCTTTACCTAGTTTATTTCTCTCCTTGTTGATTTTAGATTTGCCCGAGACAGTCCCCATGACAACTTTCAACATTATTCCATGAGTGACAAAAGTGCAATTGCAGATTGCCATTTCCATTCTTTTGATTTTATCATTGTTAGCATTCATCTTAATTTTCATCTCCTTGACCTTTTGTTGTAAAATCTCCAGTTGAGGTCTAATATGAGTAGGCAATTCCTTCTCACTAACCATTTTTTGAACTCTGTCATCCTTATCAACCTCCTTTTTATCATTGTCAAGAGGATCAAAGAATAACTCTTCTTCCTCCTCCTGGTTACCATCTTCTTCTTCTTCATTACCATCTTCAACATCAATATCTGCATCATCAGCTTTTGGGTCCTCCTTATCATCATCTTCCTCTTCTTCATTGTGCAGCTCCTTAGCACCATAGCCCAGCTCCACTCAATGTCCTTGCAATGTTCTTCCATATCTTCAGTCTACAGCAACCCCACTCAGTCCACACTATGGATATCATCTTCAAAATCCCCAAGCAAAGGGATGAACTCCTCATCCTCAAAGTCATCCTCCTCCTTATCTAAGGAGGAAACAACCTATTTACCTTTAGACTCCAAATAAGAAGCCACATCAGGTAGATTAGCTAACCTAGTAGATCTTCGTCCCCCCAAATACAATGGGGTGTTCTTCTCCAAAAGCAATAAGGTGTTCTGCTCTCCTTCAACATCAGATATGTTGATGGGACCCCCTTCATCTACAACAAAAATTTGCTTTCTCTTTTTATTTTTTACAAAATTGGTCAAGGGAGGGGCTTTCCTTTTAATGGGGGCGGCATCCTAGATATTCAAGCAATCTCTATCCAAAGTGTTTTCTATAGGGCATAGCAGGGAGCAATTGCTACCAATCTTAACAAGCCCTTTTCTCTTTTCAAGGGAGATAATAAGGAGGTCCTTGAGAGTAGGAGTGGTAGCGGCCCTAGACGACTCCTCTTTGATTTTAACATCCTTTTCACCCCCAGACTTGGTGCCAAAACTAGGGCTTCCTTTAGCAATTTTATAAAACGAAGGAGAAGGTTCAATTTCCTGAATTCTAATACTTTTTTTCCTAACTAAAGGGTTGTTCTTAAGGGTCACAAAAAGGCTATACTTATGAAGGGCCATGATTAAACCTTGGTGAAGGGGAGGATAGGCCCCATCCATGATGCATTTTTGTTAGAAGATTAATCTTTACTTGGTAAAGGTTATTGCTTAATTGTAATTATTTATTAACTTGTAGGAATATTCCAAAGGAATCCCTACAAGTCTTTTGTCTGTTTTTGTCATCTCACACGTGTGAGGATGGCTTATCTTTTAATTCCTTTATTAAGGAATATTTGTAACCACCTCCTTAAGAGGTGACACTTTACACACATATAGATGAATGGTGGCATTCATTGAGTTGGGAGTTACATTCGAACTCCTTCTTCTCACCTCTACTTATTGAGGTGCATCTCCTCTCATTCTTCAAGATTCAAGCAAGCAAGCTAAGGCTGAAGCTCTCTCTCTCTTTGTATTATTCTTTAGGCATTTTGACTCCATTCATAATATTGGGGTTTTTTCTTGTTTTTTCCCCTTAACAAATTCTTGTGTCTCTCTTGCTTTGGTGGTGCTTGGTTTGGCTACTTCAATTTATTTGGTAATCTCTTTCCTTCAAACAATTGCTCTTTATTAGTACTTTCCATTGCTCTTTTTATTTCCTTTCAATTTTTTAAGAGAGGAAAGCAAGTAATAAGGAAAGTAAATCTTAGACCCATTCATAATATGATTTAAGATTGGAAAATGATAGCCATGAATGGTTTTGAAACCAGCCTTCTAAAGTGAAATACTTCATAATATGAAGACTTACCAAACCCTAAGGTGTCGAAAGTCGTTCCCTACTGTAG
Organism: Sequoia sempervirens; assembly: GCA_007258455.2. Classification (NCBI taxonomy): domain Eukaryota; kingdom Viridiplantae; phylum Streptophyta; class Pinopsida; order Cupressales; family Cupressaceae; genus Sequoia; species Sequoia sempervirens. The sequence continues at coordinate 14,078 of VDFB02106041.1, forward strand.
TCATTTTGAAACTTCAACAAATTTTCTCCTTTCTCAAGAAAAGCAGCAATTGATCTATCATAGTTGTCATTGCTCTTCTTATCAATGCGCTTACCTTCACACTTGAAGCTAGTAGCTTTCACAATAAGATCATCCGTGACTCGGAAGAGCACACCCTCGACAATCACAAAACCCTATTGCCAAGAATTGACAAACTTAGAGGTTAATTTATCATTATACCTTTTCATGGCTTTGTAGAAAGGGGAGCAACCCCCTTTTTCAAAGAGCTCCCAGAGATCAACATTTTGCATCAAAGCCTTGCAAGACTGAGGCTCAGTTCTTTTATGAGCCCCCCCCATCTTACGCTTGACAATTTTGTTGCTATTGATACCATAGTAAAAAAACTCAGAGTACCTTCTATTACTATAACCATACTTGAAACAGGTAACAAAAGAATTAATGGCACCAATAATATAATACTGCCACCTTCTCTCTCATAAAATCCAGAGCTCTGGAGTCCCATCAACCACCACTTTTCATGGCTCATTTCATCTAGAGGACCATTGTCATCATTTATTCTCCCACGTTCACTCATAGTAAAATGATTATTATTGCCAATCTCACTATAACCTTGAGGCTTAATAACACACACGGGGGAAATAATGAAACAAATCCAAAACAATTTTTTGGAATACATCATTAAAAACCCGAGAGTGAGAAAAGAAAGAAAGCCTTCAAGAGCAATAAAAAGGAGAACCATCATAGCCATAAACATAACCATCTTATCTAAAAAATGACAATCATGCCAGCTAAAGGCCACATCATCCTTCAACTCAAAGTACGAAAGACAAATCATTGACTTACTTGGACACATTTAAATTGTCTTTCTTCAAACACTTTATCTTTCACTAAGTATGGGAGATCAGAGTAAAGCCAATAATTCCAATCCTTACAACACAATCCTTCATTGGATATAGCATCAGCTACCAAATTGTCTTCTCTAAAGATATGAAATTTTTTTATTAGAGAACCCCCTAATCATACTTTTAGAGTCATCCATCATGTTTCTGATCCTCTAGGGAGAGAGCGTGTTACCTTTCAAAATTTGAATTATCATGTTAGAATCACCTTCAATCTCAACATTAAGGTAGCCCTTTTCCTTCATTCTTGTTAATCCCCACTAGGCTGCAATAGCTTCAGCCTCATTATTGGACTTTCTACCAACATATTTAGAAAACCCCTCTATCAAGAACCTCTATTCATATCTAATTTCACCCCCAACAGCAGCTTCACTAGGATTTCCTTCCGAACAACTATCAAAATTAAGTTTTATCCAACCCTTATCAAGCGGTTTCCATTTAACAGTTTTTCTTAGGAGAGTTTTTCCCCAATTGATCTTAGTAATATACTGAGCAATACCCCAATTTTACTTTATCCTAAGTTCAATATAAGAAGGCATTTTCTTGGCATAGCCAAAACTCAAGGAATTGATATTATCCTTTAGGTTATTCTGAATACTTCAAAAGACATCTTTGTTGTTTCTCGAAATTTCTCTAAAAATCATATTATTTCTTTCTTTCCATATACCACATACCCAGGAAATAGAAGGAGGAATCTGCTTCCAGATTTCAAGGATCACATTATGGGAGAAAGGCGAACTCACATGCCAAGAGGTAACAAAGTCTTTTATAGTCTTAGGAAAGAACCAAACTAAACTAAGGTTATGCAACACCTCAGTCCAAACGTCCCTAGAGAAGTCACAATGGAAGAGAATATGTTCCACTGTTTCTTCCTCCTTGTAGCACAGAGTACATCTGTCAGCCATCTCAAATCCTCTTTTATTCAGGTTGTCAATAGAAAGGATTTTGTTGTGTATTGCTACCCACCAAAAGCAATTAATCTTAGGAAGTAATCTATTGTTCCAAGCCATAGACCAATTAAAGTTATGAACCTCATTCTTGTTATCCATAAGGGAGTAGGCCGATCTGACAGAGGAGGAGCCAGAAGGATTCACCACCTAGATGCATTTATTTTAACTTTTTTTTGTTGAGTGAGAAAAACTGATATTCTCCAATAATCTGCCCTTGCTTCTCCACATCTTCCTGCTTCTTTTGCTGCCTTTCACTTCTTAGAATTCTTCTTCCTGCCATTTGTTCCCCAAAATTCTTCCACCTAGGCTTCTGACCATTCCAATCAATATAGCTACGAATCTTTTCTCCATTCTGTCTTATAAGCAACTCTTTATTGTTATCAAAATTTTGGAGAGAAGATAAAGTCTGACCCTCAAGCCGAGAGTCATTCTAGAAATTAACTTTCTTCCCATCTCCCACTCTCCAAAATAAATTTTGTTTAACAATATTTCTGATTTTAAGCAGAACCTTGTGGAATGTCAAAGGAATACAAGAAGCAACATTGATCTAAATTTTTTAGATATTTAGCTTTAAGGATGGTTCCCCAATCTTTATTTCTTTGTATGAAGTTCTAGCCCACTTTTGCAAGAAGAGCTTTGTTAAACCATTGCAGTTTTCTGATTCCCAACCCACCTTGCCTTCTAGGGTTACAAACCTTGTCCCAGCAAACAAGAGCAATCCTTGTTTTATCCTCCGTGCTAGACAATAAGAATTTCTTTTGAATTTGTTCAATTCTTTCAACCATATAGGCAGGGATTTTAAACAAAGAGAGGTAGAAAACCAAAATATTCTGAAGAGAGGCTTTCAATAATTGAAGTTTTCCAGCTTGACTAAGCAGCTTTTCTTTCCAGCTTGCCAACTTATTTTGTAACTTTTCCACAATATTAAGCCAAAAGTGGTTAGGAAGTTTTTTAGTGTATAACGGGAGCCTCAAATAAGACTTGTAGGGGACCTCTATGACTATTAAACTGATTACATCTTTTCAATATATCTAAGATGCTGGGAGTACTAAGCATTGCTTGAATGTGGCTGCTCAGTGCAGAAATGATGACACAATGAATCAATGTCTTTCTCCACATGCTGCTACTAGGATATCCTAGTCCATCCACTCACATGCATAATCATGGATGTACCTCTACTCATTGTCAAGGGGCATCTAATTCCCTTAGGCCATAGTTCAAAGCCCAAGGATGAGCATGCATAACCAATTTTCTCTCTATTAGGAAAGGCTCTCCACAACATACCTAGACAATACATTCAAAACACTTTGACCTTTCCCCAAGACACCTCTCAGTCCCAAAATGGCTCTCTAAGCTAAGCATTTCTTACACATTTTCAGTGGCACCACACTGCTGGGCACACAACCTACAGATTTATTTGGCTCATTAAATACTTGTTCTCACCAATTCTATTAGAATCTAATCACCATATCCTTGTGGTGATAGGATACATTCTCTGTTTGCTCAAAGAGGTGAATTATGAAGATCGCTTTATTTTCAAATGTCCTATCTATGATTATACTCAAGAAGGTATTACCACTTGTATAGAGATTTAGGATGTTTTCTATGCACCTTATTACATTATCCCAACCAGAGGTAATTATTCCTTTTCCTTTAAGAGGTGGTCACTGTCAACTACAAGACATTGTAGGGAACCTTGGCTACAAGGCCAATTACCTCTTTTCACCATATCCTAGATGTTGGGGTACTAAGTGTTGCTTGAATGCAGCTGCTCAATACAGAGATGATGATGAGTTAATGATATAATGTCTTCCTCTACATGTTTCTACTGAGATATCCTATTCTATTCAATCACATACATATATTCATGGATCTACTCCTACTAGACATCAAGGGGCGTCTACTTCCTTTGGTCCATAGTTCAAAGCTTGAGGAAAAACATGTATTGCCAATTTCCTCTCTACCTCTTATTGTTTGTGGAATCAAGTGTTAGGATAGCTTCAACGTGATGTACCCTACAACCAAAGCCTTACCCCTATACCTATTCCTATGTTCCATGAAATCATTAGATCTTGTATTGAACTTATTGTAGTGGTGGATGGTGATAATATAAGTTTTTCTTATTAATTTTTCTTATGCTTTCAAAGTTGATTCATATGTGTGTTTAGGCCTAGCCTCCACCGCAGTCTCCAGCTTTGGCCTTCATTGGCACCTTGTTTCTCTTAAGTGGTCCCCTAATACATGGCTATTTGTATTTTGTATTTGTACTTGAATAACATTGTTAGGGTTTACCCACTCTATATTTAAAACTCTAGATTCCTTTACACTATTTTAGTTGTTAGTTACTTTTCAGATCTTAGGTTTCTTTTTGCCCTGGTACTTTTCTAGTATAACTTGATATGTGTTTGAGTCTCCTTAACCTACTTCAGTCAATCATGCAAATTAATATAATTTATTATTTCCTGATTTCTGAATGGTTGATATGGAACACCATACCAACTTTGGCATACTTCTCTCTTTCTCATAACTTGGGTTAATTGTTATGCATGCCATGGATCAAGGTTATCATGATAATGACCCTAGACTTATTCCCTAAAATATTAATATACAAAGATTTATTTTAGATGCCATTGGTCTTGCCTGAACAAACATATAAGAGTGATCCTGGGAATTTCCTATACAAAACTTCCAAGCACTTAGAATTTTTTGTCTATGGATGTTGATAAGGAACACAAATGGAAACATAAGTTCTGAGAACATAGTACTAGATAACCAAGAGATCATGCTGAAAATAACAGCACGGCAAACCAAGACATTCTAAAATTCAAAATGAAATTATTTTGGAATGCTGAAACAAACACCCTCAAGTATTTTTAGTTTATTTCCTATATCATAAAGAGGCCATGTTTTACCAAATATATTAATTGCAGGAGAGAGAGCCACAAAATTTCTAGTATTTGGTACCTGTCTAAAGTTTCCATGAACTAGAGCAACAGTCCATTGTGTGTTATTGCATTTTTGGCGAATTGTACGAGTCAGAAAAGCATTCCAGACAAATAAATTCTCATATTGCATCCCCACCATTTCATTGGCAAGAACATTCTTTTGTAGACTTTGCATAATTGGATATGTGTAACTATAAAAGAAATCTTTCGTGAGATCAACACTAGAAAGCAGCTTCTTATATCTGCAAAGATAGAAGAAATTAGTGTGCCCTATAGAATTTGACACTTTAAAGATGTATTTGTAATTTTGAATATGTAAATTAACTGCCAAAACGAGTGGACCAGCAAACAAACTTAAATATATAGCATTTTAAAGATAATACTTGAATCTTCAAAGAAGTCTGTATTGGTAGAGTGAAATTCAAACTCTCTATGGTAGGCATATTCAAGAAAGGCCTAAATCTAAATGAGAAAGTTTATTGATTTAACCAGTAACCATTCATGTTGTATTCAATCTATTGACTATCAGACATACATCCTGATCTAACAACACTTATGATGCAAGCTTACAAGAACACAGAGGAGTTCTTTAAGAACTCAAGTAAATAAAATTTTCAGTATAAGGTAAACATAGTTAAGGCTAAAGTCCTTTTGAATTGAAATAAAAAGGATTTTAACCACAATATCTTATGCAAGA